>JAGTTF010005933.1:34243-45713 GCA_019095985.1 Streblospio benedicti
TCGATACATAATATTAACCAGGATTGGGTTCGTTGTAAATACATTTCTTTGGCTATCCTTTTTTTCTGCTTTTTTTCAGATTGATCGACAAAACGTGTACCATTTACGACAACGGGTTTGAAAACTAACCCCATTTTTCCCAGACGCCTAGCATTTTTTCACAGCTACTGAAAAAAAGGCCTGCAAAAAAATTTGTATAAATTACTATTGAACTGCTCACATTTTCAGGATAGATCTGTAAAAAACATCCCACGTTTTCCAGCATCAGTGAGTAAAAAAGGCATCTCACGCCTTGCAAAAACCTCGTCACGCTTTACAGAGAAAGGTTGAGGAAACGCAACACGCACCCTGATGAAAAAAGGTGGCACGTTTTTTTCTACACTGTCTCTAAAATCGTGACATATTCAATAGTAATTTATACAAATTTTTGCTAGTGTTTTTTTTCCGAGGAGGCAAGAAAATGATAACATTTTGTCGCATCGAAAAAAGGCGTGTCATTTTTGGCGCTTTCTTCTCAAAAAGGCCTGCAAAAATTTGTATAAATTGCTATTGAAGCGCCGACATTTTCGGATAGACATGTAAAAAACATCGTTTTTTCCAGCATCGGTGAGTAAAAAAGGCATCTTGTTTTCACCCCTGATGAAAAAGGTGGCACGTTTTTTTCTACACTGTCTCTAAAATCGTGACCTATTCAATAGTAATTTATACAAATTTTTGCTAGTGTTTTTTTCCAGCGGAGGGCAAGAAATTGATAACATTTTGTCGCATGGACCCGAATAAGGCGTGTCATATTTGCGCGCTTTTTTTCTCAAAAAAGGCCTGCAAAAAATTTGTATAAATTACTATTGAACTGCTCACATTTTCGGATCGACGTGTAAAAACATCCCACGTTTTCCAGCATCGGTGAGTAAAAAAAAAGGCATCTCGTTTTCACCCTTGATGAAAAAAGGTGGCATGTATTTTCTACACTGTCTCTAAAATTGTGACCTATTCAATAGTAATTTATACAAATTTTTTGCTAGTGTTTTTTCCAGAGGAGGGCGAGAAAAATGATAACGTTTTGTCGCATGGACCCGAATAAGGCGTGTCATTTTGCGGCCTTTTTTTCTCAAAAGGCCTGCAAAAATTTGTATAAATTACTATTGAACTGCTCACATTTTCAGATAGGCGTGTAAAAAAACGCCCCCATTTTCCAGCAACGGTGAGTAAAAGGTATCTCGTTTTCACCCCTGATGAAAAAAAGGTGGGACGTTTTTACAGTTAGTCAACGTATTTTTTAGGGTTACATTATAAGTTTATTATATTAAAGGTACGGATGATAATGAATTTTTTTTAATATTACTGGGAAGGGGATTGACAAGAATTTTTTGGGGATAGTCGTATTTATTATTTATATCTAGGCTTTTTTGTCAATTGATTTTTTTTCAAAATACTCGTCCTTGTAGGTTATAGACTAAATACGGCTAAAAAATAAAAGGAATAATTATAATTTTTAAAGTCTCCGATTACAGCTTTCCTTAGCGATTTATCCGATAGATAAAATAGATAAAAAATTTCTACTGATTGCGTTATGGGTTTTAAAGGCGTGTAGTGGGGAATCACATCCGGACAGTACAGTCGTCACAACGCCCTCATTTGGAGCATCTGGATATAGTTGGGTGGATCCCTATAGGGGAATTAATGGTTTGTATATAATTTCATTGGAGGTGAGACAATAGGGATAAGGTTTTAATGGTTTCTTTTTGTCGGGTATTGTAGCGAGTTCTATATACATTAGAAAGACATGCAGACAGAAGATTCTTTTTCTTGTGGATAATCGTTTTGTAGTGTTTTTTAGTGGATATAAGGGCGTTTTTTGTAGTGTTTTTAGAGGATATAAGGGCGTTTTTGTAGTGTTTTTAGAGGATATTTATATATAGCGTATAGACTTTTTAGAGAGTTTAGTTTTTTAGTGGGGAAAGGATAGTTTTAGGGACGATGAAGTTGACAGTGACATGGATTTTTTTTCGCAATATGGTGTGGCTTAGGGGGCTGCCTATGTCCGGATAGATGCACATGCGGAGAGCAGAAATGGGACTGTGATGAGGCGGGTTTAAGAGATATACCCGACGTGGATACAGGCATGTTGATGTTAAGCGCCCAAGGATGCCTGATACGGAGCTTAGGCGATTCGGATATGATGAGATTAACAACGAGCGTGGTGATTGTCGCCCTGAGAAGGCAGCGATTGGGGCTGTCGTGCGTGACCTACGCCAGGCGATATGGACCGGTACAGATTCTAGGATTATGCGAGGTTTGTAAAAAAAGTTTATTTTTATAGAAAGCCTATCTTTTTTTTTAAAGTGGGGGAATAGACGTATTACCAAGCATTGATACGATAGGTAGGGGTCACCATCTCGAAGTGTGACGGGTTAGAGCTACCTAACCCTCGGGTGTCTGAGGGTTGTGTGTTTTTTAAAAATGGATAGAGAGGGTTATTTTCTACGTTGATTCCCGAAGTATACTTTCTGAGAGACGTTTTTTAGTTACGTGGAGCGGTAAACTTAAAACAGCTCTATGTCGGTTGTACGGCTGCTGGAGAATGAATTATGTAGACTTAAAAAGTTAGATTAGAACTGTATAATTAAGGTGTAAAGTCAGTAGAGGTTTGGAAGGGGTGTGGGCAATAAAGCGATGTTAAAGGGGCTGTCTATAAATAATTTAAAAACGAAACATAACACGCACTAACCTTTGGGTGACTGTGTGGCCGTCTGCCACATAATAATTGCGGAGTCGAAACTGCGCCTCCTGTAGTAGTGTGCAATATTAATGTGTTGGTGTTGGCAGTACTGTGAGAGGATCAGCGGGCTTTAAAAGATGCAAATGCAGTATGCTCCGGCAGTTGCATTTGTATCTTTACATTGCTTAAAACGCTGCTCCTCATACAGGTAAATTATTTGTGTTTTATTTATTGTACCTTGTGTGATTTTTAACAGTTCTAGTGTATTTTTACTAGTATATATTTGTATTTGTAATGATTTTATCTTAAATAAACCAGTTGTATTTGTATCTTTACATTGCTTAAACCGCTGCTCCTCTTACAGGTAAATTATTGCAACTCACAAACGACAGGGAAGTCTGCCCCTGCCACATTTATGGGGGCTCGTCATTTGAATCCGGTTCATGGTTAATGAAGTTTGTCTACCAACAGGACTGTCTTCTAAAGTGTCAAAGTAAGTAATATTATATTTTCTACTGGTAGCAGCCATCTACCTATTGACTGCCAAGGCACATAGTGAAGTGTTCAAGTATATATGAGGGTCCAATTTTCTTGCATTGTCTAATTCTGAAAGAGGCCATGAAAATTTGCCTCTGTGGAAAAGTCTAGCTGGCAGTTTTGTCAGAATTTTGAAAGTGGAGCTGAAGATAGCAACACGTCTACATGATCGACATAGCTTTTTTTCACGGCAGAGCAGGTCTAGGCACGTGAAACAAAAAATTTGCAAATTAAATCCATATATGGTATTTTTTGGCGTCATTTTGAGAGTGAAAGAACTGTATGTGTGTTTTTTACCTGCGTCGCCAACGGCAGAGCAGGTCTAGGAACCAGGTCCTCCGTCCGTCCGTCCATCTGTCTGCCCGTCCGTCCGTCCGTCCATCCGTCCGTAGTAAAAGCTTGTCTGCGCTACTCCTCCTAAACGACTCAACATACAGCAATGAAACTTGGTATATAGCAAGAACATCATATGTAGATGTGCATATTGACAGGGAATTTTGATTCTCAAATTTTTATGGGAGTTATGCCTCTTTGAAATTAGAAATTGTGTGCATCTTATACTAATAGCTTGTTCAAAAGCTTGTCTCTGCTACTACTAACGTGGTCGACCCAACATAAACATGTAACTCCCGGTGGGGTGTGTGGGGGGCTTTGCCCCCCGGAGTTGGGTTTAGTTGAGGGTGTCCGGGAAACGTCCAGTGGGTAGCCCCTCAGCCTTTTGAAAAAAAAAAAACGCGGGGTTTGGGGGTTTACCTTCCCCATAATAACATTGAGAAATAATTAAAAAATTTGGTCATAACGTCCTCCTGCCTATGATACTGCTATCAACTAAAGAGAGGCTGCCAGAGTTGGGTTTAGTTGAGGGTGCCCGGGGAGCGTCCGGTGGGTAACCCCTCAGCCTTATGAAATAAAAAACGCGGGTTTGGGGGCTACCTTCCCCATAATAACATTGAGAAATAATTAAAAAATTTGGTCATAATGTCCTCCTGCCTATGATGCTGCTATCAACTAAAGAGAGGTGGTCTTCTTATATTTTAAGCACTAAATGTGCTTCCTGAATGACTGTCCTGTTGAACACGAGAACATTATGTATAAATTCTAATTTCAATATAATAGCAGTGAGTAGCTAACATATGCATTTATCTATCTCTGGTAGTTATGTCTCTTTGAACTTAGAAATTTTGTGCTTCTTATTAGCAGGGATATTATATTCTACAATTTTTATAGCAGTTATGCCTCTTTAGTCAGACTTTGAACTGAGGATTTTTTTTGCCTCCTATACTAATAGCTTGTCTCTGCTACTCCTCTTATACCACTCAATATAGAGCAATGAAACTTGATTTATAACAAGAACTTCATATGTAGATGTGCATATTCATAGGAATTCCTATTACGCACGACGCAGGTCCAGACATCGTTAGGTCTTGCTTGTTTTCATTTTGTTTTATACATTTTTAACTTGTATATTTTTTAGTATGTTTGTATTAGTGTATATAAAACGTCAGGCATTTTTTCATGATTGGTCGTAAGGTGGTGAAAAAAATACTGACCTGACATTATTTACAATTATATGTATATGTATGTGCTATTTTTCAAAGAGATGAGTACGATGGCAAGTGGAACAACCTATTGAATTTCCAGATTTCATAGCATTGGTGAGACATGAGGAAGGTAGGCGAATCGAGCGGCGTCTACGTATGAAGAAGCAGACTTCTGGTAAGGCACAGGCTGCAGTGGTGACTGAAGATTCCGAGGTGGCCAAGCTACTAGAGGAGATAGCAGCCCTAAAAGCCGAGGCTAGCGTACAGTCTCAAGCAGCCCAGGAAACACGGCCAGAGTCTGTTAGGAAAGAGGGTAGGAGGCACAAGCCATTTTTCTGCTATCGTTGTGGAGAAGATTCTCACTATGCATTTGATTGTATAAATCCGCCAAACAAAGATTTAGTGAGTGAAAAATCTAGCCGTTATCCAAAAAACGGGAAGTAGTTGGGATGGAAGGGCAACATTCCCAGTCAACTCTCAATAGGTCCACTAGGATAAGAGGACCTCCAGTTCGCTATGGCGATTTTTATTGTCATGCCAATTCAGTTCAGACTTTGGACTGGAAACTTAAAGTGAATGCACTGATTGATATTTTACAATATTTTCCTTTACAGCATGTAGAAATTTTGAATGCAATAATTTTTATAATCACTAATGGTGTGAAATAGGTCATTATTTATTATATATTGATTGCATTATGTCATGTGCCTATATTGATTGATTGGTTATTCCACTTTGATTGTGTGATAATGTATGCTTTATTTTGTAGGATTTATATAATATATTTGCTATATATTTAGGTTCCTAAGACGAATGTCATGGTTCATCATCTTTTGTCTGGTGGTGGCTAATCATTTTCTTTTAAGTTTATAAGGATGTGGGTTTTGTTTTTAACAGCTCAACAACTGGTACATACAAATGTGATAGGATTTTTTCTGTGCAATAAATACATGTGTTATAAGCAAATAATGTCATTTGACTTAAAAAAATATTTAACCTTATGGAATTGAGTCTGTAATATTCATGAAAGCTTTTCTTAATTCTTGTCTGTGATAATTTCACTATTCGTCATCATCATGATCAGTTCACACCTTATCATTCATTTCTTTGGTTCTTAAAGGGGGGGCAGATGTGGCCGTCTGCCACATAATAATTGCGGAGTCAAAACTGCGCCTCCTGTAGTAGTGTGCAATATTAATGTGTTGGTGTTGGCAGTACTGTGAGAGGATCAGCGGGCTTTAAAAGACGCAAATGCAGTATGCTCCGGCAATTGCATTTGTATCTTTACATTGCTTAAACCGCTGCTCCTCTTACAGGTAAATTATTTGTGTTTTATTTATTGTACCTTGTGTGATTTTTAACAGTTCTTGTGTATTTTTACTAGAATATATTTGTATTTGTAATGTTTTTATCTTAAATAAACAGTTGCATTTGTATCTTTACATTGCTTAAACCGCTGCTCCTCTTACAGGTAAATTATTATTGCAACTCATGTTTTTAAAAAATTGCATTGTAAGTAGACTGCGAGTAGCGTGTGAGGCTAGCTAGAAGAGACGGCCTTTATGCTAGATGGGACAAAGATATTTATTGAGCGTCTGAAGTCGATGGGGTGGTTAATTGAAAACAGGCTAGTGATGGACGTGGGAAAATAAGATGTAACACTGGTTGTTTGGGTAATCTGTTTTTTTTATTTTGTTTTTTGGTGAGAGGTACAGAGAATATTTTTTTTTTCATTCAAATGTATTAAGGTCTGCGGGTCCGTAGTTTCTTGGGATCGCCTGACGCTGGCTGTCTGGAAAAAAATAGGGTACATTTTAGAGGTCATGACCTGTAAGAAATAATGCCATTAGTATATATATCGGTAAATTTATATCTACGATTCTACGGTAGTGATTTACAGTCTTGAGAATAACTAGAAGTAATAAGAGGAGTGCTGACAGAAAGCTAGCCGTCTGAGTAGGAGGGTCTTCATTCTGCATATTTTCTATAATTTTTAGAACAGTTTTGGTCGCGTTAGGGGTGCTATCCATGGCTGTTTTTTTTTTTGTTTGAGAGGGTGCTATTATGAGTTTTAGCCATGATTTCTTTTTATATTATCGTTCAGGTAGACAAGATGGGACCCGTCCGAGGTACCACAACCACCAGAGTTATCACCACCACCAGGAGAGTTACGCGGAGAGTTACAACTAGCAGCAGAGGAGTTAACGCTACCAAGAGAGTTAGCAGCACGACGGACACCACCACCACCACCAGTTTTACGGAGAAGCATATGACCAACGCGGCTGCGGACTACGACCAGCTAGTTGCCATGCTTACGAAAGTGCCGGGTCGACTCGCGTACTGCTGATGGTGCTGGTACTATTTTATGCGTCTGGCGCACACGAGGCGTGTGCCGGGCGGGAGGAGCATGACGAGGAAGGATACATCCCTCTGACGCCGGTAACCCCCTTCTGTCGCACCCGTAGAGGAACGCGATGAAGAGCGACAACGCAGAGATGAGGAGAGGCAGAGGGTGGAGAGAGAACGACAAGAGCGACAGCGGCGAGATGAGATGAGGCAGAGGGTGGAGAGAGAACAAGCGGCGCATGAGGAGAAAGTGCGCCAACAGAGACAGAAGCAGCAGGAAGAGCGACAACGGCGGCAGCAGGAAGAACGGGCGACAAGAAGTGGCGGAGCGGGAAAAAAGGCGGGCTGAAGAGGACCAGAGGCAGCAGGCAGAACGGCAAGACGAAGAGAGGGCGCAGCAAGAGCAACAACAACAAGAGCGTCAGGAGGGCAAGGGACGAAGAGCAGGAACAACAGGAGGAAAAAGAGTGCCGGAGCGAGACAGAGACGGTCAGTGTCAGCGCCGAGACGGCTGACGTATGATCAGCATTTCAGGCAGCAAGAGGAGTGAGAATTTTGTTTTAGGTAGATATATAGTATTGGAATACAGAGTTATATACCTGAGCATTGTGGTGTATATATATACACAATGGGTTAGTTTTTAAGCACTTTGTCAGAGGATAAGACCGTTTAAGATTGCAGCCTGCTATTTTCTTTTTCCCCCACTTCTGTTAAAGTGTTGTAAAATATAATGCAACCTCATATTAGGGAAGTAATAACGAGTGTTTTTGGAGAGACTTGGCAGGGCTGGGCCCCCCTAGAGGCTCGTGTCGCGCGAGCCGCAGGCCGGTGCGTGGCAGACGCGCGCTGCCCGATCCGCTCAGCGGGGAGACATGTCAAAAAGTGATGGACCTGTGTGTGATCGTCGGTGCTGGAAAAATGATCAGCGGGGGGGTCAGTTGGTGACCTCAAAGCCTGGACTTAGTTTGGTGTCCAATAAATGTGTCTCATGTTGCATTAGCGTGTAAAATTATGGATGTAGATAAAAAGTAATTTGGGAGGTTAAAAGAATCTTGACTAAGTATTTGTGTTTGATAAACAATAAAATATGAAAACGTGGTGTATCATTGTATGCGTTTGGTAGACCTATGTAACTTGTTTTTTGTTTTCTATTAGTCAGAAAAAAAATGATGTATTTTCGTATAATAGAGGAAAAAAAAGTGGGTAGATGTATTATTAGAGAGTGTAAATATATTAGTCCACACTATATAGTTTCTGTAGTAATAATTGTTCAGCGAAGTTAGTGGGGAGAATTGAATAGCAAGTAGTGTAACATAGATTTACGTGATAAAAGGCAAAAAAATGTACGTGATTTTTTAAAAGGCTAAATATTTCTAGGATTTTACACGTCTCATTGAAGCTGCCACCAGGATTGTGAATGGATTGATAGAGGGTTAAGTTTTATATAGGTTTTATATATAGGCCAATGTCTGCAGAAGGGATAATAAGGAGGCATTTCTTGTAATGCCGGGTATTCAGGTACAAAAGGTCGTGAAGTTGCGTGTTTTTTTAGTTAAGAATGATTGTTTTTTATATTTTGACGTTGTTGTGTAGGGTGCTGGGAGGCTTGAGTGTATAGGGGTATGTCATCAGTTAAGACTGTTTTAGTTGTTTTTTTATTTTGAGATTGTCGTATATAAGACTGTTTGTTTTTTTGATTTTGTGTGTTTTTGTATTTAAGCGGTCACGTTTTGTTTTTTAAAATGTGAGAATAAAGAGCAAGGCATCGATGTTTTTTTATTCTTTGTTAGGTGGGGATAATAAGGATTTATTAAGGGTGGTTAGGATAGATGGGTCTTTGATGTTTTTAGAGACGTCGATTTCGTAAAATATGGGATAGCTGTAGAGGTGTTGGGCGTTTGATGTTTAGAATCAAGGATGATTTCGGCCTTTGATGATTAGAGTCAATTTTAGAGGTGGGGGTGTTTAAAGGGACACGCGTGGCGATAATACGATGTGACAGATTTACGGGGTGTACGGTTTGATGATTTAAGGCTGGTCGATATATTAAATGCGGCGGGGCTTTTGAAGATTGAGGCTTAGGGTAATTGGAATCGGGTGTTGTTGATTACGGGGATTATGGTCAAGTCGGGCGGTTTAAAGGGATAGTTTTATTAGACAGGTGTGCTTGATTACGGGTAGACTATCAGCGGAGCGGGGTCTTGTAATTGGGAGGGCTGGTGCTCGTGACGGTCGGGTGGCGTCTCACTTTATTAGTAAATTGGGTGAGGGGGAGGGTTGATTTGTGGTGATTGACATGGGAAAAAAGGACGGCTGTGTAGTTATTTGGGGCTAGAGGCGTGAGTGGAGCTCATTCGGTGAGAATATATTGAAGGGGAAAGATGGATGACAAAGATTTGCGAATTGTGGTACGACGTGCAATGGAAGTTAAATTTTTAGATTATCAGAGTCAGAGATCGTTGTTAGAAGATGCGATTGATAGACATCTATCATGCATTAGTAAGATTCATGTGCGGTTTAGGAGCAAAATTCCAAGGCTAGTACAGCTGATGTTGAGAGCGTCTTATAGAAGTCTGGGAGATGATGCCGCGAGATACAATGAGCTGTCCTTATTAGTGTTGGGACAATTAAGGGGGAATGATTGAGCAAAGCTATAGTTTGGACGAATGATGATTTTAGACGACAAAAAATAACCCTATCTTTTACAAGATAGAGTACATAAATTAAAAGTTACAAAACTACACCCCCACTAACAGTGACAGGTAGAGCCCCCAACATATGCCCCCCCTCCATAAGACATACGTAGAGCCCGTTGGGATGTCTTGGGGGGGGGGGATGAGAGAGAAGTAGGGGTAGAGGCCGTTGGGATGTCTTGGGGGATGAGAGAAGTAGGGGTAGAGGACGTTGGGATGTCTTGGGGGGGTGGGGGGTGAGAGAAGTAGGGTAGAGGCCATTGGGATGTCTTGGGGGGGTTGGTTTATATTACCCCTCTAAAGGGAGAGGTTGTTTTTGATGGGTGTTATTGCTCTATTCTTAGACGCTGTAAAATATTATAAAGAACAGTCCATTCATTATATATAACTGCTGTATCGTTTTTGATCTCTAACGAAAATCTCTAGGTACATCTGTAATGGTTCTGTCGGCGAATTTGGATATGGAATCATTGCCGATTCCAGCTCTGTAAAGACTGGATTGAAATTTGTCTAGAGCGATAATATAGCATTGGTAAGTGTTGTCTAGAAGCCGTACCAGGACGTCGTCACGTGTTGACAGCCATGATTCGTGAAGTGAGATGACCAAGATCGGGCGCTGGTGAGAAGCGTAACGATGCAGGATTTAGTCTAATCTGGTGAGCAGTAAGGTCGCCTGCTCTGGGGGCTGGCGCCGTGGCTGCTGGCTGTGTGCGGCTCAGGTTGGTGATGGGGGGGAGATGAGTTTTGTGACAGGTCGTGATTGACGGGGGGGTCAGGGGTCAGGAGAGGATGACAGGTGATTGATGGGGGGGGGGGGAGCTGCCAAATTAATTAATTTGATTTATGTGTTTTTTATGCCCCCTCCTTACTGCTCATATATAGAACATCAGTGTATTATACTAGACACGGGTATGGAAAAATGGATATAAAGTTTTCACATTCAAGTGTTGCATTTGAGGAGTCAGGACTGTACATGAGGACCATTGAGTATATGTGTGTGTCATAAATACAGGGTGGGGTAGGAGGATTTTAGGGCGGGCCATGAACTTTGTCGCAATGTTTAGAGGGGGGCTATCAATTTTTTCACACACTTTTGAGGGAGCTAACAATTTTTTTCACAAAAAATTTACCCCTATTTTGAGAGATTCTGTACTACAAATTGCTGTTTTTATATGGATAGCTATCAAATAGGATTTTTAACTGACAATGATTGTGTTAAGTGTTGGGGGGCGAGGGTCATAAATTTTTATCACATGAAATTGAGGGTGGTTATATTACCAATTATTTCACAGAGATTTGAGGGGGGCTATTAGTTTTTTTCACAGGAATTTTTGGAAAATCTTCCTACCTCACCCTGTCATAAGTACTGAATGGTCCCTAATGTACAAACTCCAAGCTTTACATATATATTAAATGCCTGTACTGTACTGCTGCACAGTATCTTCATAGGTAGAGCCTGGTATTTGAAAAAGGTGGGGGCGCATAAAAGGAAAAAGTGGGGGCGCTGTCACAAAATTACATGCAGGGTTCAATACAGCTATGTAAAGAAATGTAGACCCATGTGTCTGTGACGTGTTCCAATTAAGTTCCCTCTGGACTATGACAATCTGTAATTATGAATTTTCATTTCGCTT
>JAGTTF010005934.1:10090-21142 GCA_019095985.1 Streblospio benedicti
CTGAACTTCTTGTATTGTTGTGGCATATCGTTGCTGTCCCAATCCAGTGTTTGGGGGTTTGATGTTGTCAGATGCATAAACGTATTGAATAGATTGTTGTACCGGTACTTGGATTTGTTGTGGTTGTTCTGGACCTTGAGCTGCTGGAGCGTCATCCTCGCCTGCCATGTTGCCACGTGGACACTTTTATGACCGTTGTAGTTCGTCAGAAAAAATCATGCAATACTCTGCTTGTTGTTGTTGGCTGGGCTTCTTTTCAAGTCCGCTAAGCTGCCACCATGTTGTATTATGTTGTTGTTCGAGTGTTGTTTGATAATTGACTATATTTAGTATTTATTTTAAAGAAATAAATAAGTCGTTTTTGGAACACTGTTTTATAGAAACATCTAGAACATTCCGAACCCTATGTATTGACGTCACGTTCTTGACGTATGACAAAAGTACAAGGACAATAAAAAGTTTTGTCCATAACACAACACAAACTATCACCAAGATAATTGATTATTATCAGTAAAACATGATTTCGTATTTGAAGCGGGTGGGAAAATGGGTGTTTCGTGTCCATGTTTACGTTGTTAAAAGGGACTAGCCTGTCAGTCATGTTCCCGTGACGGGTCTTTGTGGAAGTGGGCGTGGAACCATTGAAATAATAAGGATAAGCCGGCTCCAAAGTAGAAAAATTTCGGTGTGATTCAAACTTCCGGGTGTCAACAGTACATATAGGGCAGGCACTGGCGTGCCCATATTATATTACACGATATGCACTTTGTGTGTGTGTGTGTGTGTGTCTGTGTCTGTGTCTGTGTCTGTGTCTGTGTCTGTGTGTGTTTGTTTCTAAGTAAGGCTGTCCACAAAGTTTGGAGCAGTTTGTCCCTAGTTTAGTAAAAAAATCGACAGAACGTGTCTTTATTATCATTAAATAATCTTGACATTTATATTCTTCTTTTTTTCTATACAACTATAGAACAATTTTAAATGTTTTGCCTCTCTTATCTTAGCAGTGTTGTCCTGTTGGTATGTACACTACAGTCTGTCTTTTATGGTGGTTTTTACGTAATTCTTGCTTAAAGCGTCCATATTTCTGTTTTTATAGAGATTATTTTTAGTCCATTTTTTTTTGTAGGGGTAAATCTCACAGCATCTATCCATGGATGCTTAAATTCTTTTCATCTTTCATACCCTTATATGCTGCACCAAGGACGTTGAATGATAAGCTACTAGGACAGCGTTTTTAGTCTACGATAATAAGTTACACAATGGGTATGGTATGTTTATGAAAGGTGGATATTGGCCCAATTCTCTAAGACATGCGGAGGTGCTTGTTGTTTTTGGAACACCTAATATGAATTTCAGAAATTTACCTTGTAACTTTTGGTAGTCGTTGTTTGGTAATTTAGAAGGGCGATGAGTGGTTATTATGTTTAGTGGGAGGTGGGGAATAAAGTGCAATATGTCTTGATTGTCCTCCCACGATCTAATTTGAGCAATATTCTATTTTTTATCTCTTATGGTATATGGTTTATCTGTTGGGATATAGATATTTGAATGTGGTAACCTATTCGAGTTCCTGGCCATTAAATTGAATATGGCTTCTTCGATTACTCATATTCCCAATTGCGTAACCATTGTTTTGTTTTTGTCTGTATCTATTATCAGATCCCATCTGTCACCTTCAAAGGTGGTTCAGACATTATTGTGATCCAGCCTTAGTTTCAGATCCAGTTTCACATTGTATCCTTATGTCGCCAAGTTAACGTACTTATTGTTAGCATACTGGGGGTATTCAGCTTATGTATTAGGTTAGCTTGTGTGTATGTTCTTGCTGTCACACGGCTTGAATCATTGTGATAAACGTTCTTACCAGAGGGCACTCAACAGATGGCCCCTGAGCGGTGATTGACGGCCAGGGCACAGGCGCGCCCTGTTTGGATTGACGGCCAGGGCACAGGGCTGGCGGATTGACCTGTACTCGGCAATTGCTATTCAAAATACTTACATGGCGATCTTAGAAAAAAGACTTATTTGTCTTAAATGCACATCTTTGAATGCAAAAAAAAAAACATACTTTTAGTTGAATTTTAATATTATAAAGCATTCACATATGATAATGAATAGTTTGAACTAAGGCCTAGCAACAGAATACATAATACAAACACAAATAACAATTCAGGGCAGCAAATAACCTAACACTACTACCAACTCAACCAAGTCTGATAGACCAGAATACTAATACAATGTACACAACTTCACACAAACAAAATCAATGCAAATACCATGGACTAGAACATTGCATTCCATATAACCATCACAATTTGCTTCTGAGGGTGATAAAACTTGGAAGCTGAAGGATCCACAAGTAAGCAACCAGTTCCATAACACCTTCAAAGAATATGTAAGTATGGTGTCAAGTGATAATACCACCACTGCAGTGAGGGCATATGGAACAACATCAAGGCAGGCTTACTCCAGACAACTGAAGAGGTGTGTGGCATGAGAACATTGACGAGGCTATCTAATTACAACTAAACTTCAAGCTTTCAAGGCATGGAAGACTGGTAAAAGTACAAGGGCTGCATACGATACAGCCAAGCTCATCGCTAGACGCATAGTGCATCATGCTTGTTATGAAGCCGACAAGGTGGTCTACCAGAGCATTGATCCCAAGTCTTCAGAAGTCTTCCGACTTGCCAACCAGATGCGAAGAGAGAACACAGATGTTGTGGGTGACAAACCGGTGAAGTATGATGCTGGTGAGATGTCCATGAGTGATAAATCCAAGCAGAAGGCATGGCTAGAACATTATGAAAGGCTCCTGAACGTCGAGTTTGACTTGGATCCCGACCATCTATCTGAGGAACCACCTGAAGAAGGTCCGTCAAACCCTATCATCATTACCATGGTTAAGAAGGCTATCTCACAGATGAAGTCAGGCAAAGCAGATGTCCCCTCAGGCATAGTGGTGGAGATGGTTAAGGCAGCTGGTGATGATCCTTGACCTCATAAATGCAATCATACGAGACGAAAAGTCCCATCCAACTGGGAGCAGAGTTTCATTGTCTGCCTGTACAATGGCAAAGGCGACGCTTTGGATAAGGGTAACTACTGTGGTCTGAAGCTGACTGAGCAGGTCATGACAGTCTTAGAGAGGATTGTCGACATGCTCATTAGCCTCATTAGACAGGTGGTGTCTATCGACGAGTCCCTGTTTGGCTTCGTCCCAGGCAGAGGCACTACAGATGCAATCTTTGTTGTCAGACAACTGCAGAAGTACCTCGCAGCCAACAAAAGACTCTACTTGGCTTTTGTCAACTTAGATAAGGCTTTTGATAGGGTTCCTATGACAGTCATCTGGTGGGCACTGAATAAGCTTGGTGTGGAGGAGTGGATTGTACGTCTAGTCCAGAGCATGTATGCAAATGCACAGAGTCAGGTTCGCGTTGGTGACAGTTACAGTGAAGAGTTTGAGGTGAAAGTCTTGGTCCACCAAGGTTCAGTACTCAGTCCACTGCTGTTCATCATAGTGCTTGAGGCCCTTTCTCGTGAGTTCGGATCTGGTGTCCCAAGGGAGGATTTTTATGCTGATGACCTAGTCATAATAACAGAGTCACTTGAGGAATGTGTCAGTAGGCTGTTGTGGAAGGAAGGCATGGAGAAAAAGGGCTTGAGAGTGAATGCAAGGAAGACAAAGATCATGATCTGCGGTTCCGGTCTAGATGTTCTCCAGAACTCTGGCAAGTTCCCTTGTGCTGTTTGCTGCACTGGTGTAGGCAGCAACAGTATTCTCTGTAGTGGCTGCAAGAAGTGGGTGCATTAGAAATGCAGTGGGCTTAAACGCCTAACAGAGGACCCAAGTTTCAAGTGCAGACGATGCCAGGGAACTGCAAGACCAATCGATGGCAGACCACAGAGTGAGGTCCAGGTAGGATCCGACAAGCTGGAGGTCGTTTCTTTTTGCTACCTGGGAGACATGCTCTCGGCTGCCGGTGACTGTGATGCTGCAACCACAACTCGTGTGAAGACAGCCTGGAAAAAGTTTAAAGAGCTGCTGTCAGTTCTTTTGTCTCGCCACCTCTCACACAAGAAGCGGGGACATGTTTACAGCACTTGTGTACAGAGTGCAATGCTCCATGTTAGCGAAACATGGCTGTTAACTAAGCCAGACTTTCAACGTTTGCAACACAGCGACAGGGGAATGATCAGACAGATCTACAATGTGAAGCCGGATGACGTCGCCACCACCAGTTCAAGTAAGCTTTTGGAGATTCTCGGCCTTAAGGACCTTGACCTCATTCTGAAGGACATTGTTTACCAATAATTTGTCTTTGTCAATTCACAACTTTCTCAACACTATGTTTCCACTGATCTTCAGTTTTTATTAACACTAAAATCATCCCCAATTTTCATATATAATTTCCACAGTTGGCACACTATCTTTGACAGACAATTGTGTATTGACTTTATTAAAATTTTATTCCAAAACCCAGGCATCTGTATTTAATACCCAAATTGGGACCGGTGTTGATACTTTTTATTAACATATTCAGTGTGCCATTGATTTTTTTGGCCACAAGTAAAAACTACAATTTATCTATGGATATCCAATTTTGCATATATGAAAAGTGTCGTAGTTTGAGCTTCTGGTGCTAGTTTGTATAGGAGGCCTGTTACAGCGACAACTGATCAACTGTTTTTTATCAATTTTGGGATATCTCCAGATTTGACCCTTTGACTTTAACTCAGTGGTTAAAAGTTGTTAAACTATCATAAATCCAGTTAGACTCCGCTATGAAATAGAAAATATAGTGAACAGATACACATAATGCCTCTATACTTTATTTCATTGATTATGAAACTCCAAATTTTACAAACGTTAGAAAATCTTGCTATAAATTATTTAGAAATAGATTAATGCATTCAAACTCAAAATTTACTCACAGAATTATTTTTGATTAAATTATTGAATCATGACATAAATCACCCACCTCTATGCATGTATTAGAGGTTGGAAGTGGGTGGACAATCATGTGTGGACGTTGTGACCATGTGTTAGTGACTAGTTGAGAAACAGTGTGACATTGGGCACAACCTATTACACTAGCCGAGGAATACCAATATTTAAGGGAAAAAATCAGTTTTAAGAAATTGCTATACATAATTCATTGGTGCTATATGATATTTGAAATAACTTAAGTGCTATGTGATATTCAAAATTGAATTCTGTGCTATGTGCTATTTGAAATAAATTCCTTTTTGCTATGTGCTAGAACATTGTTCAGTATGGCATGATTCTATGAATTCAATGTCTATTCTAAAATAATGAAAGTCTGGGGAAATTCCCCGCTGCTTTGAACAAAAAGGTGGGATTTGTGAAAAGTAGTTGGAATTCTGTGAAACAAGGGGGAATCCGGGGATAATAAAACCCAAATAAATTGATGAATAAGTGAAGCAACAAGTAATACCTTCCCCGCTGTTTTATCCTAGCCTATTTATCTGTATAAAATACTCTACAGAAATCACCCTAGGCCTAGGATGCCAATCCACATGTCGGTCATTAACATTGACCCTGCCCTAGATCACAGCTATACCCCATAAGCATGCCAGGTCAATAGGTGCAGCAAAACGCTCAGCATGCCATTGAGTTGTGGTCAAGTCAGGTCATTGGCGTAATGTGTCTGTTTATCATATGCAGTAGTAAGCAATGAAGAAGGGGTAGCTGTCAACATTGAATGTCTAGACTAAAAGTTGCTTGCCTACGGCTAGCAAAGGTTGCGCCAGCTGACCCCATTTGCACATTTTATTTGCACCATTCAAGATTTTTTTTAGCGTCATTGACGCCAAGGCGCTGCTTGAGTAGAACACTGATCAACTATGGTCTGAGAGGCTTATTGTATCGCATGTATAAGGTCGATTGTTTTGCTTGCTTTTTAGTCTGTTGAAGGGGTTTCCTGTTCCATGTATTACACGATGTAACCTATTGAATTCTCTGTGTGTCCCCTCACCCCCTGCTTCCCTTAACATACTACTAAGTCCAAATCCAATATTCTCACATGCGTCATGCAATGGTGTTCCAATATGTGATGTTTTGGGATGATTTGGTTTAAATGGACCCGTGCTAGCTGCATGTAAGTTTTGATTGACTGGCCAATGTCATTGAAATCCTCCTCAGGTATCAGGATAGTGAGAAGGGGATTTGTGAATCTTACTTCAATTTTCTAAATTTCTCTGCTGTTGATTCGGCAGTATTATAATGTGCTGATTGTCTGTCATTTTTTTGGGGGGGGGGTTAAGTATGGTAGAATCTGTCAATGCACTGTATACATTATCACGGAGATATTTATTGCAGTGATTACCAGTGAATTACCGGCTGTGATATGGTTGGACCTTTGTGTTGTGGTGATTTAATATTACTCCGAGATTATATGTCACTGAACCACAAATTTGTTTGAAATAGCGTCATCTTCCAATTTCTTCATATCAGTTTTTGCATTTTTCAATCTTCGTTCTATTTTATCTGATAAATCATGTTTTCTCTGATTGTCTAATTCATCTCTGTTAGATTCATCATCTACCTTTTCACGTTTTAGTATCTTGTTTTGGGTTGGAACAATATCACGTAATTCTTGATATATTTCTACCAGGACTGGTATGATGAAAAAGGAATTTTATTTAATATGATTGTTTGGGTTGTGCAATGATTGTTTTTACTTAGAAACCCCTTGACCAATTTATACACCTAAGTTTGAGCCTACTGTAATTATCGTGTGGCATTGGAAAAATGAACAGCAATGGACAGCGCTTGCTGGAGCTCTGTTGTCACCACAATCTGTGCATAACCAACACCTTCTTCCACACCAAGCCACAACACAAGGTCTCCTGGAGGCACCCCAGGTCAAAGCACTGGCACCAACTTGATCTCATAATCACCAGACGCTCATGCTTACCTGAAATCAAGTTAACTCGCACCTACCACAGTGCCGACTGCGATACTGACCACTCGCTAGTGTGCAGCAAGGTTAAACTCCAGGCAAAGAGGCTATGCCACTCTAAAGCAGAAGGTAGCACGCATTGATGTAAGTGGCACAAGCAATGAAGAAAAAGGTTGCAGAGTTTGAAGTCATCCTGAAAAAAGCCTTCCAGGGTCCCCTACAGCCACTGCCAAAGAAAGGTGGGAGCACTTCAGAGATGTTGTCTATGATGCCGCATTAAACACCTTTGGTAAAAAGATCAGCAAGTCCGCAGACTGGTTTGAGGCATATTCAGAAGATATGAAACCCCTAATCGAGGACAAGAGGAGAGCCCTGTCATCATATAAAGCTAGCCCCAGTAAAAAGGAACCTGCAGACCCTACAGGCTGCCAGAAGCTTAGTCCAGCAGACAGCTAGACGCTGTGCTAACAACTACTGGCTACAGCTCTGCTCGAAAATACAAACAGCAGCAGACACTGGCAACATCAGAGGGATGTATGATGGTATCAAACTGGCGCTAGGACCCATCCATAAAAAAGACTGCCCCTCTTAAGTCTTCCACAGGTACTGTCATCCAAGACCGCTCAAAGCAGATGGACCGCTGGGTAGAACACTACTCTGAACTCTACACCAGAGAGAACATGGTTTCAGAAAATGCCCTGAATGCAGTAGAATGCCTACCCACTTTAGAAGACTTGGACAGAGAGCCAACTGTCACAGAACTCCACAAAGCCCTAGATCGCCTTGCATCTGGCAAAGCACCTGGAAGGGATGGTATCCCAGCTGAGATCCTGAAATGCTGCAAGGAGAACATCATCCCAGAACTGCATGAGATTTTGTGCCTGTGTTGGAGAGAAGGAGCAGTGCCACAAGATATGCGTGATGCTAACATCACCACACTGTATAAAAACAAAGGTGATAGAAGTGATTGCAATAATTTCCGCGGCATCTCCCTTCTAAGCATTGTTGGAAAAACTCTTGCCCGATTCGCCTTGAAGAGGTTACAAACGCTGGCAGAGCGAGTCTACCCTGAATCTCAGTGTGGGTTCCGGTCACAAAGGTCCACCATCGACATGGTCTTCTCTGTGCTTCAGTTACAAGAAAAGTGCAGAGAGCAGAGGAAACCACTGTTCATTGCTTTCATCGACCTCACGAAAGCTTTTGATTTGGTCAGCAGAGATGGACTCTTCAAGATCCTTGCCAAGATAGGGTGCCCACCAAAGCTACTAAGCATCATAAAGTCCTTCCATGATGAGATGAAGGGCACTGTTGTCTTTGATGGCTCCACCTCCAAACCATTTAACATCTCAAGTGGTGTGAAGCAAGGCTGTGTCCTGGCACCGACACTCTTTGGCATATTCTTCGCCGTCATGCTGAAGTATGCTTTCGGAGACTCCACAGAAGGCATCTACCTGCGGACAAGAGCAGATGGCAAACTCTTTAACCTCGCTAGGCTGAAAGCAAAGTCCAAAACACAAGTTAAATGCCTCCGAGAATTCCTCTTTGCTGATGATGCTGCAGTCACGGCACACTCAGAGGAGGACCTGCAACAGCTCATGAATCGCTTCAGCCATGCTTGCCAGGAATTTGGGCTGACTATCAGCCTGAAAAAGACCCAAGTCATGGCACAAGGTATTGATGGCCAACCCCACATCTCCCTCTCAAACCATGCACTCGATGTCGTACATGACTTTGTGTATCTGGGAACTACCATCTCAGACTCCCTGTCCCTCGAATCAGAACTGAACAAGAGGATTGGCAAAGCTGCCACCACCATGGCAAGGCTTAAAAAGAGAGTATGGACCAACAGCAAAATCACAACTAATACCAAGATCCAGGTATACAGTGCTTGCGTTGTAAGCACTCTCTTGTATGCCAGCGAAGCCTGGGCAACACGAGCCAGACAGGAGCACAAACTCAACGCCTTTCACATGCGATGCCTGAGACATATCCTAGGTATCAAGTGGCAAGACAAAGTCCCCAACACCACAGTTCTGGAGATCTGGCATGCCAAGCATGTACTGCTTGCTCAAGCAGAGACGTATGCGCTGGCTTGGACATGTCTCACGTATGCAAGATGGTCGGATTCCAAAGGACCTCCTGTATGGAGAACTTGCTGATGGAGACAGACCCAGGGGGAGGCCACAACTGAGATATAAAGATGTATGTAAACGGGACATGAAAGCGTTGAGTATTAACATAGATACATGGGAAACCCTTTCATCGGAACGCTCAGTGTGGAAACACACAGTACACACTGGACTATCAGACTATGAGACTAGCCTTCAGGGGAAACTCGAAGAAAAAGAGGCGAACCAGAAATGAGGCACGAATGAGAGACAAGTCCCCCTCCACCCTTCATGTGCACACACTGCCAGAAAGACTGTCACTCCCGAATAGGGCTGCACAGCCACACCCGACGTTGCATCAGACCAACAGTATGCAGACCATAGTCTTCCGAGACTGATTAATGCACCACCACATTTATGCTTGGTACAATACTGGTGTTTCCATACTGAAGTCGTCCTACATACAAGGAGTCATTGACACCTCCAACGATTTTTTCTCTTTTACCGCCCAGGGTGCAGCAAATGGCCACTTAACGTCAGCAAGGGGTCATGGTGTCACTTCAGTTTTTCGCGGGACGGCTGTTAGCTTGTAACAACGTACTTGTTAATAGAAATCTTGATAAATTAATGTTACAAATCTCAATGATACAAGGCCCTTTTCTCAATCTCTCTCAATTGATCCAGAAAATTGATTGGTTGGCTGTTTCATCATACCTCTCGTGCGATGCACCCCTCAAAAGCATATGAAACAAATGTCATTGCTACTAAAAATTATAAATGTTGTGAGTTTTGGACTGAGAATGAAAATAACCTATTTCCCAAAATCCGCAGCGTGTTGAGTAAGAACAGCGGGTCATGCCGGCTGTCTTATTTGTGTTTTTTTTCAAGCTTGCTATGTACTGAATTTCCACGACGCACAGATAAAAATTTGGCCAGGCTAACCTGATTTGCATAATGCAAATCAGGATGGTCACATGACCGATTGTTGTGACGCGGCCAGATGTAAACATCGGATGGAATGCGGTCACACTGGCGTCGCGACCTTGGCACAGATCCATACCTTCTGCAATTCATGTCAGGTTTTCCACACCACATTACGACAATTTCAACTAGATAGTGGTATACCCCCACGAAATTTAGCTTGAACGTTTATTCCCGCAATCAATTTCTTAGAATTATATGTAGAGGACATTTTCTATAAGGTGAAAGAAACTTAATCAGCCATAACCAAATTTCTAGACAAAGAAATCCATAATTTTATACTGGACACAGTAAATCTTCCATTTACAAAATTGCCCTGGGCCTGTTTGGCTAAGTGTGTTCTTTGAATTAATTTCTTCATGTCGTATTTTTAGTATTTGTATGAATTTTTACTCTTTGAGAATTTGTATCGTTAAAATTATTAATTTCTGTTAACAATATACATAAAAGTAAGATAAACTAATTAACCAATTTACATGTCAATAATTTATTTAACTTTATGTACACTAGATGACATAACTTTAAAATTATCTAATTAAAATAATAGATAAAAATTTGCATATAATCAAAAACAATATTAAAGCTTAAATTATCTAATTAAAATAATAGATAAAATTATCACATTTATTTAACTTTATGTACAGTAGATGACATAACTTTTAAAAAATTATCTAATCAAAATAATAGATAAAATTATTGCATATAACCAAAAACAATATTAAAGCTTAAATTATCTAATTAAAATAATAGATAAAATTATCACATATTGACATGAAGTGATATAACATTTTTCACTGATCTAGCACTCAGCATACACGGTAACCTACTACAGTCTACTAGTATGACTGAGTGCTGGAATAGTCTGCACAGGGAACGGAGTTCTATGAGTATATAACCCAATGTATTCTTGTAATCTGTGCTGGAAATAAATATTAGAAATCATTCTTGAGTCTTTACACTTCCACCGCATGACATTCTGGTGGAGATTTCAGGATTGAATTCATTGATATAATCTGTTTTATATTTTCAGACCTTTC
>JAGTTF010005936.1:0-21509 GCA_019095985.1 Streblospio benedicti
TAACTGAGTAACAGCCGCTGAGTCGCATGGTCAAAATGGCAATGAGAACGTTATGATATAATTTATTTTCAAATAAAAACGAATATGACACTCATTTAGTGTGGATTTTAGTCATTTTAGTCATGATAGAATGGTATTTGAGCACTTTCGATTGTCGGGTCAATCGTAGAACGGTGATGTGTGATTGACACTCACTGCCTTCATGTCAATCACACATCACCCTGCAAAATTCTATGATTGACCCTCCAATCTTGTGCTCAAATACTACAATACCCAAACTACCACTGAATATAATTCACATAATCCAATACAGTATTGTTCCACTAATACACTATTAATTAAGGACTAAAACCACCACCATGAAGTTAAGGGTCAATAACCTAACACATATAATGGCGCTGGTCCCAATGGCTCCTAATAGAGAGGTTCTACTGTATTCTATGGTGGTGACATGAAAGTGCATTTTATTTACAATAAGAAACGTCCCATAAAACTGATGTTTTCATACAGACTCTAATGGCTGTTTATTCGACGCCGATTTTTATCTGTCATTTTAAATCATCACTTGTTTTAGCGGCCATTGTTGTCAAACCACAAACGTCATAAACGCCGGATTCTCGCGACATGTTCAGTTTGACAGGCGAGAGACAATCACAAGACATGGGATCAGAAAATAATCAGCGCATGTTAGTTACTCTCTAGGATTTTGTTAATATACATCAAACAGTAGAAGACGGGATGGCTGGACAGTGCAAATGGGATCTGTTTTGAAGAGGGGAAATCATGAGTGGTTTTAGAGAGGACGATATGCTAACCTCATATATTGGGGCGCACAAACATACAAAACCACCATATGCAACTATTTTACTGTTTCCAGACTCTCATCAAATTATTATACTATTATGCAATAAATAATATCTATACAATGTATTTGTTCAATCATATTATATAGGAACCCAATTTCTGAAATAAATACTCAAAACTTATGTGGGGTTTACAGGAAATTGTGTCAAAGTAGCATTTATTACTTTAGTAATTGGGAACAAATATGTATGAAAAGAGAGTAAAACACACTTAGAAGCATACACACTCACCTAAATAAACAACCTGGTTACTTTTTATTCAAATAGAAAAATAACAAAATTGAAAAAAAAATGTGACAGTAAAAATACAGATCGTCAATATGTGCTTACAAACACCTCAGGGACGATGCCTGTAGATTGTTCCTCAGCGTTACCACCACGGGACTTGATCATTCCAGCTTCATCCTCGGTCGTATCAGCACCAATCCCTGTTCCAGGTCCCGCTGAATGCTCTGTCTGGAAAATTTTAATATTTCTGAATGATTTTAAGTCTCATCCTATCAGTTTAGAACATAAAATAACTATCAACTATTTACAACTATTTGACTCACTACAAATCACTGGCGTTTGTGAGAAAAAATATAATGTGCATCTTTGGTAAACTTTGATATGGATATACAGTAACTAATCTTTGCATATATGCATCAGTGGCAATTAAATCCATTACCAATCAATTTTAACATCTAAAAATTCAAATATGCTTTTAAATGAACTGAAGAATATGGAAGAATCGAGTTTATTCACTATTAGTAATTTTAATTTGTCTGCAATAGGTTGTTATCCAGGAACATCATGTGACAGTCATGGTCCGTGATTATATGTTATTTCTATTCTATTTATATTTTGATTGTACATGATGCTTTCCTGAATAGATCTTGTCTTACCGTATCTTATGTTATCTTACCTCCCCAGCAATGTCCATGTCTTGAGGCCCGTCAGTTATTACTGCACCATCATCTGTTGTCCCAATAGCATCGATGGTCATCGCGTCATTAACCACTTCGAGTTGCACATCCGTTGTGACAGTACCAGTCTGTATATATTGTTCAGTTGTGTTTCCACCAGTTTCTCTGTTGAGCTGAGATAAGCAGAAATCAGTGGCTCCCAATACATTAGCAGAAAGAGTTTTCTTCTGAAGATGTACATCACTGTGAAGATCCACATATATCTGTAACAAAGTTGTTCTTTTTTCGAACTTTCTGATCACAGTGGAACTATTTTTGCTGCACTTAAAATTGACTTGCAAAATGGCAGGGAAAGATACCTGCAAATAGAAATATATTCCATTATAAATCTTCTAAATTGATGAAAAATAATCAAATACAAGATGTTAAAAAAGGAAAAAAGGTAAATGTAAAGGAATGTACAGAAATGATTTTCATATTAATGCCCAAATTCTTTTTGGAAGTAGCAGGACTATTCAAATAGAGCAATTTTAGGAAGTTCAGGGCAATAGCCAGGATTTTCGCTAAGGGGGTTCAGATTTTGAAAATCAGAATATTAGGGGGTTCAGATTTTAGAAAATCAAAATTTTACATGGAAACATTGGAAATATCACTGTTTTTTCAAGTGGTTTCCACAGGAGGAAAGGGGGTTTCAGTTCAAAAGGCTACGGGCCTGCGGTTCATACATGTTTTAAAATTAAAATAATACTCAACTATCCGCATCATATATGACATACTAGAAATCAATTACCTTGGTCATAAAAAAATTTAATCAGAACATAAATATCTTTTACTCATTTGTCATTGTATACCCCCGGTATATTTTAGAATGAAAACTATACCTCCCCAGCAATGTCCATGTCTTGAGGCCCGTCAGCTTTTACTGCACCATCATCTGTTGTCCCAATAGCATCGATGGTCATCGCGTCATTAACCACTTCGAGTTGCACATCCGTTGTCACAGTACCAGTCTGTACATGTTGCTCAGTTGTGTTTCCACCAGTTTCTCTGTTGAGCTGAGATAACCAGAAAGAAACAATTAATGTCATACAACAAAACAGAACAATGAGATCTTCAACTCAGGCATATTAAGGAGACTTGTTATTTTTTTGTGTCACTAGATAAGGATTTGTGATTGTGTCACTCACAGTTGTCAAAACATGGTTGTGTCGGCTGACACAGTCTCAAAAACGGCCGTGTCGCTGTGGCAATTTTACTGGATTTCATGGATTTCATATGCACGATGGATGGCAGTCATGCCAAAAACCCTATTAAAAATGAATAATTTTGGTGGGAAAAGAGGGGGGCCGTGCCCCCTGCGCACCCCTCCCCACCCCCTGGATCTGCCTGTGGATCTACTAAAAAAAGTAGCTAAACTTGAATCTCTGCCAGACTCTGCAGTATAGATTCTACTGGGTAACTAGATCTACAGATTCTACCGTTATTCAACCATATTCGCTGACACTATGCAGTACTAGATATGCTGATTATATTCTAATTTTACTATATAACATTTAAGTTGTGTACAAACCTTCGACAGCATCCTGAAAAATATTTCCTCTAGCAGTCTCTGTAGTCTTGGTGCAGTGCTCTTCCCGCGTTCAACATGGCGTCACACGAATCGCAGCCTCCATCACACTTGTGATCCTGGAGTCATAGTGTTTGTATTATGATTATGACACTACACACTTGACAAAGATAAACAGTTGTTATTGAGTTATATATTTGTAAATATTGATACTGAGAGGGATATGAGGGACTGGGGACTCTCAAAAACCGATCCTCATGAGAAAAAACACATGGAGATCCGGTGTACGAACAGCCATGCGTGCAGCTAGCCAGCTACCTGGAAGGGGGTCCACTGATGTGGACGTTACCCCAGCACCTGCACGTTAATCAAAACACCGATGATGATGATGATGATGATGATGATGATGATGATGATGATGATGATGATGATGATGATGATGATGATGATGATGATGATGATGATGATGATGATGATGATGATGATGATGATGATGATGATGATGATGATGATGATGATGATGATGATGATGATGATGATGATGATGTATGTATTATATGAATGATGATGATAATGAATTTGATGATGATGATTGATGATGATGATGATGATGAAATGATGATCTTTAGATGATGATTGATGTTGTTGATCTAAGACCCATTGTTTTAAAATATGAGTCCTAACACAGAATGCAATTTTTAATGAATTTGTTCAATGCCAACATTCATTTGGTTCTACGCTTTACATAAATAAAAACATTCCTTTTCTTTGAGTCCATGTCTGCACGCCATGTTCTTGGATCTAAGACCCATTGTTTTTAAAATATACAGTGTGACCTAGGACTCATTTGAATGCAATTTTTCATTCATTGGCACTTGCATAGACAATGCCTAAGATCTCACCTTTGGTTCTATACACGGATTGCGGACTTTTGATGATCTTTCTAGCCTTTATTGAAGAGGATGATGTGGATCGAGGCCGTGCGGGGACACTTTGGACAACACGGATTAACGTGGACATTTTCGGCCTACATTTCATAGTACAGTTTGTGACCGCTCAAGGGAGCTGTTATTACTAGGGACTGATTCGCTTCTATGGAATTTCTGAGGCAAACCATATTTTGCAGATACTTGCAAAATTCAGCGCTATCCGCTTCAAGCAGAATGCTCAAACCTAAACACCTCAATGGCGCTATACAAATCATTCATCTACTTAACCAACAACACTGTGTATAACCACGAAATTGTCCAGTTTCTGACAAATTTTGATATTATTTTGTCCACCTAGCGCCATATTGAATCTCCAACTCAAGTCTCGCGAGAGTGAAGTTAATATTGAGTTTAAAATCAAAACATTTTAAAACAGGAAATCAATGTTTCAGTTAAACCTTAATTAGGAAAAGGTTCCCGATTATTATTGTTTTAATAAATATTTTGTACTAATTTCAGTATTCATTCTCCGGTTGCCATGGAGAAGACAGTGCTGGAAAATGGCAGAAACATAACTAGTCTCGATCAACCAGACTCTGTAATGGCAGCGCTCATACAGAGTCTGGTTGAACGAGGCTAAAACATAACGCGCCCCCTTAACACACAATACAATATCAATGAAAGACCCGTTTTTCTTATTTAAGAACAGATTTCCAATAAAAAATAAAATAAATACAAATAGTTATTTAGTTTATCTTCATTTCTTTCACTATGATTAAAACAAAATCGAATTAGACACCATTTTAATTTTAATATCATCAGGGATTTTTTTTACATCAGCAGATGATTCTTTTTGAAACCATGCAAAAATCAAATATGGACAACACTGGTGAAAAAGTTGAATAAATATTGCTTTATTCTTTAAAAAAAATAATTAAACATTTTTTTACAATACTGATATATTAGACAATCACTATGTAAACTTAAAAAGATTTTGCGGTTTGCATTGTGAAGAAAACGATCAAGAAAATAATAATAAAAGTACTGTGAGCAAAGACTGATGTCTGACGTCTGACATATTTAACACCTCCATACATATGATAGCATTCGCGTGTAGACCACAGTGTCCGTGGAATGAGAAAACGTCCATGACGCCAATCTGTGTCCAATTACTATTTGATACAGAATTTTCACAAGCCTAAAAACCTGCCGATACTGACCACTGAATAGCAAATACACGACTTTTCGGTTTCTCATTAAAAAAAAAATAAAACGGGAATTATATCTTATATTTACGAAAGTACTTCGTGTTGGTTCGTAAACAAAGCAGTACTCTTTCCAGCATACGCGTGACGTAAATGCTTTACTTACGTGGATTAAACGGTGCACGTGACGTGCATGAAAAGGCACAACCTCCAAGCAGCGAACTAACTAAGTTGTTGACAGCTGGTGTAATACCCTGTAGTTCTGTTCTCTTAATAATGCCTAATCAATTGCAGATTATAATTACGTCTGCCGTGCGTTAAGTACCTATTGGATTAATCAAATCAAGTCAAATATACTACAGAGAATATTGCATAACATAAATTTAATCTTTAGCAAACTGATGGTGTGTGTAAAAAAAACTGTAAACACGCAAACACACTGTGTTCTTGTAATTGGTTTCTTATGATAAAATAATAGAAAATAAAAAGGTAAAAGATATCCCATTTTGTTGCAAAATCACACAATTCGGTTATAGACACGATGTGTTTTTTTAACATCTCTGCAAAAAAATCTAAATATTCTTAAGATTTTCAAATGGCCAGGGTTGTGGAGAAAAAATTGTTAAAAATACACTCAAATTATGCGTTCTAGTACCGCCCAATTCTGCACTGGTTTTCCAGCTAGCATATATTATACAGGATACACCTATATAGTCCCTACCGGGCTTGCCTACATGAAGATATAAAAATTAAACCCATATTGCATATGAAGAAATAAGCATATAAAGGTTGTTTTTTAAAAAATAGAATATGTCTATTGTTAATGGTTAGAATCATAAGGGTTGGCCATCTACCAAGGCAGTGCCTTTATATGAATACTGAATTTTACTTGAATTTAAACTAAATTTGAGAGATTTTTTTATCAATGACGGCCATATTTTTATGATCTCTCATACAGTGTTTAATCCTTTGTAGCCCTGCGCCAAAGACCAGTGGGGTCGCTGTAACAGAGATTAAATACTATTGCCTTAATATACACATGTTATATCTTGAACATACATAATAATAAACTATTACAAAATATATATAACCTTCTATTAAGGATAATATAAACTGACAAAATAAAATAAAAATGAAATGCACGCAATGCTTATTTATTTCTTAAGATCGACGCCTACAATAGTTGGTAAATACTTTGTCATCTGTACACTTTAGGCAACCCAAAAACAGCATGGCTTCCAAGTCTAGAAAGTAAGTTTTTTTATTAGAATTTTACAATGTATCAGCAAAATATGAAAGAACAACAAAAATATACAATGTACATGTAAAAATAACTCGTTTACCTATTCAGTAATATATATTTTATGAGCCAAACTATTGTCTTGTTCACGTGCAGAAAATTTAAGGAAAAAAGAATTATTATGAATGATTCTTTATTATGATAATGAATATGATAAATGAATACGAAAAGATGGTCATAAAGTTTAAAGAAAATATTGGTATGAGGACGCACACAAGTAGTATAGAGAGAACTCTATATAGTTCTAGACACTATAAGCCAATAGTGGCTGTCTCCATTAACATCTTCTTTTAAAACGCTCCTGTATAATAGAAAAAAATGAAACACAAGTTGAATAATAAGTACAGAGCTATATAACATCTGTCTGTCACACTTTCATTGCTGTTAATGATGGCTGATGTAAGTCCACGTGCGCAAGTTCACTTCACTGGACATGATTCGTGATTTTAATAAAATGTTAGTCACTATGGGAATACCAGCAGAGGAACATAGGCCGCAAAATCCAGCCTCGTAAGCTCATATTTAGTATCAAAATTGTACAATGATGCTCACACAGCACACGGACAGATATTTGGTTTGTGTCTTCTAAAATGGATATTTGATGACAATTCAAATGGCGGATCACAGAAAAGGTGTTTGACAGCAGTCTTATGAAAGCTGCATAGGCTCCGTATATCGTGTGTTTCTTTGAAAACGAATAAATGATGGTGTCAACTACGCAGATATTTTGCCGATCTCGGGAATAAACAACCAATTTTTTAAACGTTTTCACTCAGAAATGTGAGTAATCATCTATTATGTATGAAATCGGTTTCAGTAGTAAATTTTACATATGTGCATGAATAATTACGCAGTTTTATAAGCTCCACGACCTTAAACATTGAACTATTCCCGTGTTGATAAACGTACATTCGCAGACAGACCACGGGATTTCAAGTGGCAATGTTCAGTGGGATAATGACAGCTAGTATCCTCATTAAACTGTTAAATGTACCTTGACATTTCTATTTAAACTTTGAGAAATAGAAGCATCATTGTTTTTATTCGTGTAATTACTTATCCGTAGCTTATATGAAAGTGTTACGTTATCCATAATTGAGTACAGTAGGTGCAACCACCACGTTTATCAACGTACATGTGACGTAGTTATCTGAACGTGATGTACGCCATTCGTTCGGGGTCACCCGTACTAACACGGGGTCATCCGGTGCGTTTTGCTGAAAATCGTGCTGAAAATCGTGCTGAATTCTGAGTTGAGTTCATTGCCTACAGACTTCGTGCGTATAGTCTTAACAACCCAATCGGGGCTTGGGTATTATTTGCTATTTTTATGCTGTAAATAATAGAGACAGACTATATGTAAACGTCAGACGACTTTTTTCTTCACAATTGTTAAAATCAAAGCAGTAAATATCCATCATAAGATACAGTCGGAATTTATATTCACACAAATTTAATTTTGGAATGTTCTGTGTGAATATGTTCACAATTATTGAATTTTGAAATTATATTTTGTTTTTTTAAATTTTTATTAACGTTTTCAAACCATTTAAGTTCCTTGTCAAAAACTAAAATGTGAACATATTCACACAGCATAAAAGAACATTCCAAAATAAAATGAGACCAAAGCTGTGTAGCAAATACATAGGATTTTTACTATATTCACACGAATGTGTAACTGGTTTTTTAGATATTCGAACATCTTACCACAGCTCCAAGTCCAGAAAACTTGAAGACCATGTTAAGTTTGAGTTTGTGTTCAAAGTAGTGATGGATCGATCGATAGTAATATTGACTATATGCATCGTCTACTAGCCCCAATATAACTAATCGATAGTTAAAAATCTCATATCGATAGTTTTTCAAACAACACGTGCATCTCACCAATACTTGTTTACATAACGACGACGTGCAACGCAGCGCCGCGCTACGGGCGTATACAAAACAATTACAAGTAAAAAAACATTAAAATGTGTTCATATTTTATGAAATTTTACTCTATGTATTTTGTGTTTGACCACGATCAAGTCGGGCCATTTTTCTTGTTGACATACCGGCGTCAGCAGCGCCACACCACGGCATCTTTACAAACTAACATGCGGGCGATAATACCCGTATCTAGAATGGCCGGAATTGAAATATTTAGAAATAAATATCATACCACGCATTTATACGACAAATACATTACTATATGACAGTACAGCATGAAAATAGTGCAAATTATTGAAGATATGCCAAATCTTAAAGAATGCACTGTGTGGTACTATCGCATACGTTCCGATTGACTAGTCCGTGTGCTTGACACCCAGTGACACTTCCCGCGATGTCTATGATAATTTACAGCTTTATTTGATTTTCCCGCAACTACCGATAGTACTATCGATAGTACTATCGATATATGGCAACTGATAATCGATCGTATGTCATTGGCTCGATATCCAACCCTAGTTCAAAGGCTTTGATGCATTTGACTATCAGGTGACTCATGATTCTATTACATTATTTCAATTTCACACTTCTCTCTCTCTCACGTCTTTTTAGCAAGCTTATTTCTACCAACGATAGATATAGCTGAAGACAGGTTTTACAACCCTAAGCTTCCATTTGACTATATCAAGTGGGCTCTAGCGGCCCCCTTTGGGGTTGTGAGACCATCCCAAGCAGCAAGCTATAAAAAAGGTTACACGGCTGAACCGTTGTCTCCGTAACCCCATAGAACATAATAATTACATTACTAATGATTAACCTTTTCTCTCGTCTATGTCAAAAAGTAAGCCGTTTCACATCCAGTAGCCAGTGACAAGGGTCTTGACACTAACAGAACAAGTGAAACGTCACTCACGGGGCGTCAAATCGTAGGCTTGTGTGTGGCCGATCAGCGCCATCAGGCATGACTTTGAGCAGAAGTTAAGTTTCTGGGTCCAATAGAAATTAGACCATGATCACTGGATCTCGGATGTGTACCATGTGTGTCGTGCTAGTGTAAAGCCACAGCCGTCCATATTTAGGACACATGTATGATGTGGACCTTTTCCATTTCTAGGAGGTGACTTTTTTTTAACATAAGACATGTTCAGCTGTGGTTCATTTTAAATGCAATGGTTCCAGTTGTTTTTAACCTGGTGTAATTGTGTAAAAAGTATAATATTGTATTGTACTATATATTTTATTGTATTGTATTGAGAGCCATTTACACAACACTACATATCCTACTTAATTGTTCATGCTGGGTGTTGGAGGCGTATAATGTGGAAGATAGATAAAAACACCTATCCATTTCAATTTCTATCCATGAACCCTCTGCCTGTAGAGTATGCAATGACATTGACGATTTTAAGAAACAACTGAAAACTAATTTGTTTACAAATGCATTTGAATGTTTTAAACTGCTATATATGATAAAGTTGTTTTGTCTTATGATTTAAATATGTTTTACTATTTGGAAATTTTAATTAATATGATGTTATGTAATTCTTAGATTTATTATATTGTTAAGTATCAAGAGTACTATAAGAATATTTTATTCTGTGAATGTGATATTATAAAAATAAATTATTATTATTCTTGTAGAGCCTGTGGCGCCGATCGGGTTCCACATCATCTCTGAGATGCGGAATCTGACGGGCGTCGGGGACAATGTGACGCTGCCGTGTCGAGTGCTCACCTCAGGATGCACGCCGTACATGCAGTGGCTCAAACACTACCAGTCAGAGGGGAGTGGGTCGCCCCAAACAAGTCATCATACGTCGAGGTAGTATGTACAACAGCTCTATTAAAGATAACGATAACGATACATTTATTTCAGATATGTAAAAGTTACAATCCATATAAATAAAATTATATTTACAGTATATACATAATAGCAATAGTCTAAAAATACACTCATTAAAGTTAAATAATTTTTAGGCATTAAAATTATAGTGTTCTGTTCCACCTGTTCGATTGACTACAATCAATATAAAATACAGAGTTAACAATGGTTCTAATTAAAGATAACGCTCAGCCTACATAATGTATTAACAAGTGGTACATACCAGGGCTCTACGTTAGGATTTTAATCTACTTGTCCGTCGGACAAGTAGAGGTCTAAGTTCACTTGTCCGACACTCAAATGCACTTGTCCGCACAAATTATTACGAATATAGAGGAAAAGTATACATATATATACTTATATATGTGTATGATATTATAATTGTGCAAAATGTTTGCATTATTCAGTCCCTTTCCATTTCGGAACTAAGAAATTGAATTAGGAAATAAAAACTACTTTTGATGTTGTAATTTTAACATAAAAATTATGAAACAAAATGCATCAATTTGGAACTGTTTTATGATGCCTCTGAGTAGTGAATATTTAAATATTTATCTACATTTTCTAAAAGATAGACCACACAAGTATGCAATATGACCAAACAATTTTATATCTACATCCTGTTGAATTTTTTAAAAACTACTCAAAATCAGAGCTCAAAATCAGCTTCTTGAACAAACATTACATGTATCGACCCATGAACCTACATCTCCTCTTACATTCAAACAACCACCTCTCAGAGACTTCATGGGCCTCAAAAGCTATGCAATAATTAAGATTTTGGCTTTAGCTTGTTTATTAACCCTGAAGATTGCAAGTTTAGAAATAATTATTTTGATCAAAATAGTGTAAAACAATAATATAAAACAAAAGTGTGTTTAATAGCCATATCTGGAATACATGTATGGTGTGTAGATGCTACATGTCCGTCGGACAAGTGCATGTGAGAGTTTACTTGTCCGACAGCAATTTTTACTTGTCCCGGACAAGCGGAACGTGCTTAACGTAGAGCCCCTGCATACCATGGATAATGCTCAGCCCAAATAATATTTGTTCTGTTAAGGCCAGTATCGATGAACAATGCATTTTCCATTACAAATGTAAGGAAAAATGATACTTATATTCTCCACATTTATTAATATTTATCACACCCGTATAAAAAAATGCCATGCCCTTCTTGCTAACTGAAACACGAGGTCACGTGATGTTGCATAATCGAATGATTTTTGCCAGACGTACTCTAATAGATTTCCGACTGCAGACATGACATTTAACATGGCAGAGATTGGAGGCTTCTTACGTGCACCGTATCAGAAATGATACTGATACTGTTTGTCTATCTTTTCCCCCCATAATGCAATTGTTTGTAGCGACCTGCTGGTTTTAGACAGGAACTACGACAGTGATTTTGGCCTTTCAGATCGCGAGCAGTGGCCTGTTTGAGAACGACGGAATGCAGAACTTTGAGCTGTACAACGTTTCTGTGAACGACTCGACCCGGTACTCGTGTGTGGTCTATGATCAGGTCGACCCCGTACACCGAGAACACATCTGGCACTGGCTCAAAGTCCTCAATGGTGAGTTACTCATCTTGTAATGAAATTCCAGAGACAAGGTCAGGAACTACGACCATGATTTTGGCTCAAGGTTCTCAAGGGTGAGTTAAATGTAATTGTTCTGGTTTATGGTCTCAATGAACAGCTCATGCCGTTTTCTAGCAACTTTACATCTACACCAGGTCAGTAGCATAATTTTCACACTATATATATATCTTTCTCAACTATATACCGTAAAACTTCGCCTATAGGTCTACTTCAGGTATAAGTCGAGGACCCTTGTTTTGAACCCCAAATGGGGAATTTTAGAAAAATATAGAGAAATCTGACCATATTTTCTGGCAGCCATCGATTCAAAATAATGACAACATGCTTGTCAAATTCGAGAAACCGCGAACGTTTGTATTTCATAACGTTTGGAAAATAATTAATATCTCCTTATTTTTCATCTGATTCTGGAGTGTAATACATATTTTTAAAGTGGAAAATTTCTAGATTACGAATATGATGTTTATTTTACAGTCGAAACACTCAATTATTGATCTATGTCCCAAAATATTTGTTTCGTTTTTCGGGGATTTGTGGGAGGCTAGCTTTAATTGTGACGACCAATCCGTTGTTCCAAGTAGAATGGGCATAAAATTATCTTTTAAATGATACCAAGAACGTCTTAATAGCTGTAATATTAAGCAAATAATCACCCAGAACACTGACCTAATGTAGTAATGGTTTCGATAGTCATATGACCTGTGTGACCTGTGTTTGTACCCACGACACCATAACTGACAGTGAGCACACATCAAAGAGAAACAGCCGCCATGGTACATTGTACGCTTGCCTTGCCCGGTTATAATTATCATTGTAGTAAGAGGCACCCTGGGAAGAGCGCAGTTAAATGGCAGTTAAATGGCGAGCACAGATCAAAGGGAATTCAGCCGCTTGTGTTTATTATCTCTTACACTAATTAACTGCTAACCTATAAGTATACTTACCAACAAATCTAAGCAAGAGGTGTCAGAGCCAATTAAATGACTGGTCGTTTAACAGTTAACCGTTGCCATTTTTCATAGGGCGCTCTATTGATTAATATAAGCTATTCTTTGTTTCTTCCAATCAGTACATGTGTTTAGACAACATTTCTTGAACGCCGTTTAAGATGGCGGATGTTGACAAAAATAATATTATGAAATATGATATTTTTTCTTAATAATTCATGCATAGATTATATGTTTGGAAATTTACCACATATTTCTAGAAAATAAATTATGAATGAGAAAAGCTTCGTTAGAATGTTATGAAAGAATGAATGGATGTCTGTCGGTGTGTGTTATAGGTGAGTGTGGACATGTGCTCTCAAGTTTTGGATTTTTGTGGACTTAGAAATTTGAGCCCTTGGGTATAAGTCGACTAATATGGTTTTTAATAGATATTTGGGGATAAAATATTCGACTAATAGGCGAAGTTTTTTTTACTGCGACAGTTTTCGATAGTTTCTGACCATTGGGATTGAAAAGCTTTTAATTCTATCAATATATACAGAATCGTATTCTGTTATAACTGATAGTAATATTCAAGACAGAATTCTTTGTGATTACATATCAATCCCCTTTTATTGTGTATTACCGGATATTCACGTGTATAATATTTATACTTTCTCATTTTTTCAAAATAAATCCATGGTTGCATGTACGCACTCTATAAGGTGTCGAAAAACTGTAGCAGTTGCTCGAATACAGCACTGTTTGTGCTACATGTGACAGACATCAAGACGCCAGTGCAGTCAAAGTGTATTAACATGTAGAACATGAGAATTATCTAAAACTCACTACCATCATTTTAGTTTTAAGTGAACTAAGTTTATTTATTAGTCTCCTGCAAAACAAAGTCCACTTGATATAGTCAAATGGAAGCAAATGTCTTCAGCTATGTCAATACAGTAGTAGGAGCTTGCTTGGCAGAACAGTGAGAGTAAAATTGAACAAGAATGTGAAAATATGTTATTAAACAAATGGTGGCTGTTTTGTTTCAGCTATTCTCTGATGTTGAAGTATTGGAAATACTTACTACCATCATTTTAGTTTTAAGTGAAAAAGGTTTATTTATTAGTTGGTATTAGTTTAAGTGAAATAGGTTTATTAAAATTAGTATGCAAAACAAAGAGGAACAACCCAGAATGTGAAAATATGTTATCAAAACAAATGGTTTGTGTTTTCAGCTACTCCCTGATGCTGAAGTGCTGGAAGTACCAGCCGACCGAGCGCCCCACGTTCTCAGACTTGGTACAGAAACTGGACTCCATCCTCGCCTCAGCCACAACCTCCGTAAGTGATACTCACACGATGTATCATTTTGAGTTCTTTCTTTATATGTCAAATTAGGTATGATATGATTGTAAAATGTTTACCAGTGCACTCAAAATATGTAAACCACATATAAATAATTTTTAGATATATTTAGTAATTATATGATTTTAATTTTGGAATTTAGGCATATCTTATAAGTAAAGAACTTAAAATGATACCTGGTTTCCAATATACTATGAACTTTACTCAACAAATTTTAACTAATCTACTCAAACGGATCTCTTAGATTTATTGATAGCTTTACCAAACAATCGATTCATTTTTATTTTGTATGTGGGAAGTGGATTAATTTATAATATCCTTTGGTTTCTTGCTTGCCAAGTAAGATAGGATAAAATGTCCCAAAGTTAAAATACTTTACTCAAATTTCGATACAGCAGAATCTTCTTCAGAACTTTGTCTTGCTGCACGTCTCACTTCATAAACAACAAACCAACGGATATCAATGATCCTTTGTAGCTCTTACGTTGTTCGTCAGAACATTTTCACATTTACAGTACACATTCAGAAGACGGTCTAGTTTCTTATTTTCACCATTATAAATAAAGATGCGTACAGCATCAAGTTAAATTTTGACAATTTTGAGTAATCGCCCATTCATTTGACAACATGCGCGGGTGATTTTAAATGTCGTAATGTCAATAGAAATTTTAACTGAAGCAACGTCTCATCCAGGATAGTCATGAAAAACACCATAAACCATCATTATTTCATAATAATATATTTTTACTTACAACGTTACGGACCAAAAATGTGCTCAAACTTTGATTTCTTCATAATCGTGAAATTTGACAGGTATCACTCGATAACCCGACATAATTAGCATCATCCGTTTTGATAGAAATACTAGATCTCCGACGTCCACACTTATTGTGTAGTTTGCCAAACGCTTAATTTGTGATCTGGTATCCAAGATACAATAAGATGAGGCATGGATGATGAATAATATGATAATTCTTTAAAAAATTCAGGCAGGACAGTGGGAGTTCTTGACATTTCGGACATCGCGCGGCAAGCGGACAGTCAAGACAGTCCAGACCGCGACTATCTCCAGGCGGCCGTGTCTCCAGCCACGACGCCCGTCTATCTGGAACTGTCAGCGGATGGCGATTTCCACAACCAATCCGGTGACGACGGATCAAGCAGCACAATGGTGGACTGTGACAGATCGTGCTGCGTTGTGGAAATGCCACTTTTGGACGATACTCCTGTCACCAAGGACGCGGCGACGACACGACTTTCTGTGAGTCGTCGTCGCACCGACCCAGAGGGAGCTGTGCTGCCACACAGGGGGCGGTGGTCTCCCAAACACAGCAGCGGCGATCACAACAATAACCAGGACTATTTACTGCCGGTGAAAAGAACAATCGTGGGGAAAGTTTGAAACCGATGAGGTTTTCTGTGTTATGTACAATGTGCATTGACAACGTAGATGGTTTGTTTTTGTTGTTGCCTAGTTTTACAGTGTAGCAGCGGCGTATTAGTGATGATGTTGTGCCTGTGCATTTAATAAATGAAAATAAACATGGCAGCAAACATGTTTGGAACTGTAGCGGATGATGACGACGTTTGGCTTTTGAATAGAAGAAAAACGTTCAATTGCTTTTATCTAGCGATAACTGATGTTTGCAAATTAATTTTCTTAACATAACTTCGAATAAAGAAGAGATTATACTTTTAATTGTAAAGAATGCTAATGACTTTCTCGATTTAATAATTATTATTTACACGCTTTTTGAGTTGCGTTGGTATTGCCCAAAACTTATGTATACTGTATGAAAATGTATTGATTTGTTGCTCATAGCGCTGAAGCTTTAATCACAAAAATGGACCTGGAAAAATGTCAAACACACCATTGTGAACTGTGCGTTTTAAAGGCAATTATACAGCATTGTTTGAAAAAAGTATTCTTTTTAACTACTTAATTTGTCAACAGTCTTAGTGTTGTTCATGTTAATTTTAGAATTGTTAAATGTCTGTCCGTAGTAAATTTTAAATTCGCAAATTAAATTGTGCGCAAACATTTCTAGTTTCACAGTATTAAGGAGTCTATCAAATGTTTACGTTAATTTTAGAAATGTTATGTCTGTCAGTAGAAAATCTCGTGTCTGTTTTTGTACAATATGATAGCAGAAGTTGTCAAAGTAGTTTTCTGTGGTTTTCAACGTTTGAATTTCTATCCAAGTGAATGAAAATGTGCATACCCACTTTGTATTTAGCTGGTGACGCACTAAAGCTTGTGTCAAGTATTAAATATTTAGGAGTTATACTCGAAAGTAATTCTAAAGAAAATAATGATATTATGCGTCACATAAAAGCATTGTATACTAGAGGTAATATGATAATTAACAAATTTAGAAAATGTCAAGATGATGTCAAAATATGTCTTTTTCGTTCATTCTTAAGCACTGCTTATTGTATTCAACTGTGGACCAACTACGATATATCTTTCTTCAAAAAAGCATGTGTTTCTTATAATAATGTTTGTAGAAAATTATTTAGTTTGCAGCGTGGTACTAGCATATCTGCTTTTTATGTTGAAAATGGTATTAATCCTTTTAAAACTTTGTACAGAAAATCACTTGTTAATTTTCGTGATCGTATTTTTAAATGTGATAATCTCTCGGTACAGAACATTGTATCCAGTGTTCATTTTATATTTGACTAGTCATTCGGTCGCATGGCAGACTCACATCTTGACTTAGTAACAGATTTTAAATACATTTATCCACTTCATATATTTATATATTTTATGTTTCACATCTTTTAATGTATGGAATTTTAATATTCTGAAATAAATTATGTTATGTTATGAAGAAAATATGTAGTATTAAAATATTGGTGACACAAACATGCGATACTTTGTTACAGAAATAATTCTGTCTCCGACATCTTAAGTTACATGTCTAATTATCTATAAAATGCATAAACCTATCTACGGAAATCTGTGCTCAGCAGTTTGCTCTCATTGCCTAATTGAAGCCATATTGAAAATCCGCTTGATTCTACTTAGTCTCTTGATGGTTCTGTTTGTATTTTCTGTATGGCTGTGCTATAAGCTAGAAAAGTTTTTTTGAAAGATACTATCAAAAACGTTTTCGAGCTCTACACGGCTCCTTATCAAATGCAATATCTTATAAAAAAAAAACTTGATGTATATTGTTACCTATTGACAGAGCTCTGAGACTCCACCAATCAGGTCACATGGCGTATCACTGTATACCTAAGACATTGCACCTATTGCATTTGATAAGGAGGTTTAGCCTTGTACAGCTCAAAAACGTTAATAATATCTTTCAAAATAATTTTTCTCACTTATTGCACAGTCAAACAGGAAATACAAACAAAACCATCATAATTGAAGCCAAACGATGACGAGATTAAACCGAGCATCTATAAAATGGTTACCACGGGAGTAAAGGAGTAAGTACATGCAGCATCGAAAGTCTGAGCTACTACCTGCTAGATCACGTCGCCGCAGTACCCTTTTTATAGCGGACTAGCTGTTTACCTGGCGTTGCTCGGGTTGAAACAGATGAGATCCGGAACCAGGCCCGTAGGAAGGGCTAAGGCCGTAAGGCCATGGCATGACCAATAATTTCGAAAAAAAAAGTCAATATATTGATAATTCAATCATGACCTTACCAATAATTTATATGAAAAAAAAAATATGTGAATTTTAGCCTAATATTAATAATTTGCAAAAAAATGAAATAGGCTAATAATTCAATCAATAGCAATAAGTGGTTTCACAACCAATGATAATCAATACATGTCATAGTTCAATCTGACAACATTTTATAAACAAACTAGCTTTCCCCGGCCACACGTTGTAGTGGCATACTATAGCTTCTAACATGGTATCCTCCGATTTTCTTCCAAAGGATATTCAGAAAAAATGGTACTTTTATCAGAGTGTAATACATAGGTAGATCTATGTGTGACTCTGCTTCCCCTAACGCAAATTCCACTGATATGAAGCCAATTTGGCTAAAGGGCTCTCAAAAGTTGAACCCAAATACAAAACGTTGAACTTTGATTCCATTTCATATTCTTTGAGCATGAATGCATAAATGTTAATATGTTAGCTGTTTCAAACATATTTTTGTTCTCTAAACCAAGTATAGCGGGCAAAAATATGCTGATGAGGTCAACATCCCCCGGGTCAACTTCCACGATGAAACATACTAATTACTACTGGTAATAACCATCCAATGTAGAGAGCAATTGATGGTGAATGTTTTCGGTGCCTTCTCTCACAGGACGTATAAGTTCAATTATATTACGAGAATAGCAGAATTCAACATGATTGATGTATTTCTCTTTTAGCTATTTGTTACGGTGTCTGAAATTAAGTTCTTCATGTTTTATCAATTTTCATCACATAAATAATTCTAAGAGCTTCCATACAACCCACAAATTACACCAGCTGCATTGGCGGGTCTAATATAAAGAGGAAGTGGAAGTTCATTCCTTTCCTTCAGATTATATGCTATTGTTATTTTTTAAGAAAAAGAAACAACAAAACCCCCATACAATGTAGGTTTGAAATGATTCCAGGCAGTTTTATATGAGATAGAATTTGGTGCTGAAAATTGCTCACTGTCAGAATGTACCTGATTACAGCTAATAATAAAATTAGAAACTTTTCTGTAAAAGCATGCCCCTGGACCCTCCTAGCATGTTCATTCTGCAGCATGCACAATTTAATTGATATGTAGAACCATTTGCTCTACATAAACAACTGTCATTTTTCATGTGATTTCCGAATGGCATGACCAATCACATTTTGCTTCCTACGGGCTTGGGAACACATTAAATGCTCCTCCTTCCCCATCCTTCCTTCTGTCCCACATCCCTCGAAACAGTTCTCGTCAGTATACAGGTCTGTGGCAGATTAAGTTCACCTCCATCACCGTCCTCCCATCGTCATATGTAACAGCAATTTACACATTAAATGTACTAAATATGGCAATGGCTGATCCCTCTAATATCCCTCCCCCAGCTCGGTAGCTGGTTAACACTTGCGGAGCAGATTAAATGTCCCACTCATCCCTACCCTTCCTTCCATTGCCACCCACCCCCCTCTTCTCTATCCAACCCTCTCTACCCCATCCCCATCTATGTTCTATATTCAGGCTGGTATTTGCCAATGTTTAGCTTATTTTAGTCTATGAATACAACTTGACATGGAAAGATGGAAAGTAGGGAACAGAGTTTTTTTCAATTTTTTCTTAGGTGGGAGCGACTGAGGTAGTGGCGCACCCACGTGAGATGCGTCTCTCGCTAGCTAGGGCTGGCTCGTGTCTTAGGGTCGACTAATTGAACTGGTTAAATCCGAGTCTCACCCCCAGTCAGTTGGTTACTGGTAGTGGACAACTGATCAGAGGTGAGATGGTAGGACAGAGACCTAGGCCGACCCGTGCCTTTACTTACTTACTTACTTACTTACCAGAACAAGAACACACACGAGGCCCCTCATATTAGCATTTATTGACTTAGAGAAAGCATACGACTCAGTGAACAGAGAAAAGTTATGGCAGATCCTGAAAGCAAGAGGACTGAACGACAGCTCCATTGATATTTTAAAATCACTATATACGGACCATAAAAGAAGAATAACAATTGGAGATAATAAATCAGGGTGGATGAATTGCTCCAGAGGGCTCAGACAGGGATGCCCGCTTAGTCCTATTCTCTTTGCAGTCTATATATCCGACATTTCACAACATCTAAATGCAACTAACCAAGGAGTAAAGATTGGGAGTAAACACATCAGCCACCTCCTATATGCAGATGATTTAGTCCTCATAGCAGAATCGGAACACACAATGAGAAACCATCTCAACATACTGACCACTGATCTGAAGAAACTTGACCTAAAGTTGAATAAGAAAAAGTCTAAAATGATGAGCATAAACATTTTCCTGCGACAATGAAAGAAGGAGAACACTGGTCATTTGAATTGTTAAATGAACATCTCAGGCTAGAACAGACCAACCGTATGTATACCTAGGAGTCACATTCAGCAGGAGCTCACTCTTAATCCCTCATTATGAAGAATGCATGAAAAAGGCAAATAAACTGCTAGGTCTGATGAAAATAAAAGCTGGCCAATCACTTGATCGCGTCAGTACTAGCACAACAATGTGGACAGGGGCCATCATACCTGTACTTCTGAAAGCAACAGGATGTATATATACATCAAAACATATGACACATAAGTTGAACATATGCCAAAACAAGGCGGCAAAATGGATCCTACACTTATCACGAAGTGCTAGTGCGACATCTGCCACCCATGAACTAGGATGGGAATCAATACAATATAGAATCGCTAGAGAAAAACTCAAATGGTGGATAAAAATCATGAACATGAAAGAGGGACGATGGCCTAAAACTGTGATGAACATCATGCTGAAAGATAAGAGAGATACATATTGGCTGAATGAATGGAAAGCAATCCTGGATACCTACAAGACGCCCTGGGAATCAACAACCGATCAATACAGGATGGAGGGATGTCTGAAAGATTGGAAAGATCAGGAAAGGGAAAGGATACTACAAAAACTGACAGAGAAAGGACATGAAGTACACGTAGGAGAACAATGGGGCATGAAAAAGTACATAGATGATAGTAAAGCGACTACCAACTTTGCACGAATGAGAAACACAGACAATTTCATAATATGTGGTTCGAGAAATCCATCAAAATGCCCTATATGTGATATGGACATCTCATGTTTGGCAAATCATATAATTGGGACATACCCTTTACATATAAAACACGACATGGCACAAAAGTACGAAGTGAATATTGAAAGTTGGTCATGTGACATGCTTAAACTGGACGACAGACGGATCTGCCTTATTACCTCGCAGATTTTAAGTACATGGAGAGAGATGCATTGAGGGAAGAATGAACAAATTGTATATGTGAAAGACAATGAAATGATATAATAATATATGTAGAAACAATAATACATAGGTTGACCGTGGAATGAATGGAA
>JAGTTF010005937.1:0-14940 GCA_019095985.1 Streblospio benedicti
GTAATAGGCATACTCTACCACTTGCTTCAGGTCATTGAGGTTGAAGATCGGCCTGAGGAGCAGTTATTTTTTGAACACAAGAGGATCTGCACCATAAACTGGTCTGGATCATCCGACACCAGGCGCAATGCCTTCTTGTCCAGAACTGTGGATATCATGAGTACTTTGTCAGGGTTGAAGTGTGGATTGAAGCTATTTGCTCGCGGCTGCTGGCCCATGCGTATCCGGCCACAATGCTTAGCACGTCTGGGTTAGCTACAGTTTCTGCAGTGCCAGAGCTGTACACCCCTCCACTAGATCCAGTGGCAACTGGACGGCCTAGAGGTTAAGGGTGTCCAGCTCTGGCAGGGGTTCCCTGCAGGGAAGAAGAACACGAAGCTCTAGCACTTCCTTTGCAAGGAGAGAACTTGTACAGGGTCAGTTACGTCAAGGAAGGGGCTGGGTCAAGGGGTTTACCCTTCCTGTAAGGTAGGAGACCAGCCTAGTGTCACCTGTGTGCTTTCATTTGGAATACTTAGGGATAGAAGGGGAAATGGGAGCAATGCTAACATACCTTGTTTTGTTGTGTTTTCCGGCTTTTCCACCACCGCAACCAAGACCAGCATGTGGAGCCCCATACTAGCACTTAGCTTTTTGAAAGGGCTCCTTCTGGCCTCCGCCTCTGGTAGCGGGTTGGGGGGGGGGGAGTGTGATTCTGTGCTTCTATGCTCTATGAGTTGGGCAATATCGTCCACACTCGATACTTCTTACTACATGAGGTCCTGAAAGTCTTGCTCAAAAAGGACTTCACCACCCTTAGGGAGGGCTACTCGGTGGTCTGCTAAAGCATCTGTGGTTTCATCCTTCAACCCACCATATCTCGTATAGCTGATGGTCTGTGAGGCCTGGCTCACCATGGTTATGGCTATTTCAATAAGAGTTAACTGCGCTTCAAAATGCCTCAGCTCCCCACCAGGCAGCGTCGATGGCCATCCACAAGGTGGACCCCAAGATGGCCAACTGCCCCATTGCATGCACTATCTTGGTTTGCACTCAGTTCATGGTGGACTCCATAAGAGGCAGGAGGCTTCTAACTAGGCATATGATATTTCTCCCTGCTATGTCTGGGGCGTACCTGTTTAAAGATGTCACTATCCAATTGAGGGACCACTAGGCTGTCCAGTTCATGGACCGGGTGTGCCTTCAAGAATTCCTCCACGTCTTTATAATTGAGGTGTTTGTTAAAGTATATGTCTGTGACCCGAAGAGGTCCAATGGCAGGGTATGCACCGGGCCCTTATCAGGCATTGCCCTGTAGCTCTGATATTGCGATGAATTAACTGCTGTTTTAAAAAACTATAGAAAAGTGGTATTACTAGTTATTCTGTGTTAAATAATTCAAAAGTAATGATTTCTCATTGCGTGGCAGTCATCTCTGTGGCTATCTTGGATCTGTAACCTCAGATCATAAAATCTACATCAGAAGTTGATTGGTGTTGTAACAAACTATACGAAAAAGTGGTATTATTTGCTATTCTACGTCAAAAAGTTCAATAGTTATGACTTCTCATTAAATGGTGGCCATCTTGGATCTGTGACCTCAGATCATAAAAAACATCAGACAGGAACTGCTGATGATACAAATTAAAGAAAAAGTGGTATTTTCTGCTATTCTACATCAAATGGTTCAAAGTTATGATTTCTCATTGAGTGGCGGTCATCTTGGTGGCCATCTTGGATCTGTGACCTCATATCATAAAAACAACATCAGAAATGAACTGCATATGTAAAAAATTATTGAAAAAGTGGTATTACTTGCCATTCTGTGTTAAACAGTTCAAAAGCTGTGATTTCTAATTGTATGGCAGCCATCTTGAACGCCATCTTGAATTTCTCAAAGGCCTCAAGGATACACGCTTCTCCATACATTTTTTGGGGTTGCTTAAGACATATTTAGGCCACAAGTGAGTTTTGACAGAATTTGAATAAGTTTTAGGGTTGCCCCACAGCACTTATTCGAAATTTGAAATTTCGCGGGGAAAAAAATGTAGCATACAAATTCATACCTGGGCGAACTTTGCACCTATGCAATAAATCATATCAAATAATATAGCAATGAATTCGGCTTGAAAAGAGCTTTCATTTGAATACCAGCAAGCCATACCTTCTGGTATATATAAAAACATTACCTTACCTCATATATCAAGATTATGGTCGAAAAAACATTCTTTCATGCGAAGTCTTCTGCACATAGAAAAATCTCTGCCCTCAAATTACAATACATTTACTTTTGAGATTGTAGATGAGAGGGTTACTTTATGACATATTTCAAGTTGAAGATAGATGAATCATATTCTCCTCTATATGCTAATATGTGACTTAGGTTGTTCACAGCTGTATATACAATATGTACATATATAGATGCGTTGTTGATGTGGAGTCTATGTCTCATGCTTTTATTATTTTTTACTCACAAAACGGCAGTTTCTATAATTCTCTTGATTACAAGTGTTTCTGATATAGATATACTTGATTTATCATTTATCTAACAATGCTTTCTCCATCCCAAAAATTGCGTCCCAAGGGGGGCATTAATGACTTTCTTGAAAGTATTAATTTAAAACCGATCAGCAGTCTACTAAAGAGTAAGTTGCCATTGACACGTCTCATTATATGTAGAGTTCGAGATATGCAAAGATCATCTGCATTGTCAATCTCTTCCCAAAAGCTGACCAATGAAGAAATTTACAGCCAAGTCAGCCAAGAAATAATTGAAATATGGGATAGAGCGGCCATCCTTCATATACAAAAAGATGTAGTTGAAGAAAAAGTGTCCTCCTGCATGGAAAAGTTGAGAACTCTGCTGCGCCATTGGCAACGTCTTACCAAAGACAAGGACCCACTGAAGAAATTCATAGTTGATTGTGAGTCCTTGTTTGACATATCGCCATCCAACCTTCTGCAGCTTCTGAAAGGATCCCGTGATCCTAAATGGGAAGAAGATTGGTTGTGGTATCAGGGCATGTGCAAAGTGCCACAAGAAGGCAGTATGGAAGGCAGAGATGCTCGCTGGGCTGAGCGCCAGAGAAAGAAAGAGGAAAGGTTGGAAGCAGCTGCTGCAGCCAGCCACAAAAGTACAACAACCACACCACCTAATGTGTCTAAACAATGGAAGGACAGGGGAACAGTGTGGTATCCCCTCCTACATTGAGTTCATCTGTTATTGGTGACCATGAGCTTCGGCAGCGCTTGCCTCCTGACAATGCAGCCACTTCAACCGAATCATTGATGAAATCAGATGACAATGATAACTCAACTGAAGTCAAAATCATTGGTCATATGCCTAGAGATCCTGATTTCAAAATTACTGCTTGGGAACAGCGGAAGCAAAATGAGAAATCTGACTTGCAGCCTCTGATGGCTAGCCGGCAAGATATAATTACTCAGACAACAGCAGCGGCAACCAGATTCAAGCTCACATCGACTCAGCACTTAGGAATGGCTGCCTCTTTTATAAATACTTCTGAGGGAAATATTCAGGATTTTGTTGCCAGTCCAGCCACCACCAAACGAAAACGAAAAAAAGAACAAAAAAGGATTGGAAGTGAAGTAAAAGAAAACTGGAAGAAAAAATGGGCTGGGTGGCCGAAGATAATCCAGTGGGATGGAAAGGTAATGGACCTGCGAGAAGAAAACAACAGAGTATATCAGGATGTCAATGCTGTCATACTAACAGTACCTGGCTCACGCACCCCCCCTATGGTCATTGGTGCGCCGACAATAGATACTGGTACGGGACGAAACCTTGCTGAGTCCTGTCTCAGCAAGGCCAGTGAATGGACAGATCCTAAAGACATCAGGGGTGGAGTTTTTGATACAACAAGCTCTAACACAGGAGTCCATGAAGGTGGGATGACACATATTGAGAATGCCTTAGGTACCAGGCAGATGTGGGCTGCATGCAAGCATCATACAGATGAATTGATTCTGAAAAAATGTTTATGATCTTGTTATGCACAAGTCAACTGGACCAGATGACCCCCTCTTCAAGGCCTTTAAGAATTGGTGGACAGAACAAAAAGGTATACATATATTTCAAAATACAAAGATGTCAAGTCAAAATTTATGAAATGTGTATTATATAACTAAAATACAAAGTACATGAATATCTCTTGTGCAATTCATTAACAGGTTTGAATGACCGGTTTCCTGATCCAGCTGTCTTTCAAAAGTGGGACTGGGGTATAGAAGATTATCATCCAATTGGTCCTTACACGAGAGAAGAAAACTGGTACTTTCGCCAGACATTAGATTGGTCACAGCTTCACTTACGTAGAAACACATTTCCCCGTGGTGATTACAGGGAGCTGTGCGAGCTCATCAACTTTGTATTAGGTGGAGAGGTCAGTAATCTTAAATCACCAATCTGAACATCTAAATTTGAAATATCTTAAATGTAACTGCTATGAATGATAGCCCTCCTTTTATCGCCATAAACCCTAAATTTCTGATTGATTGATTTGCTGATTGATTTGCCTTTTTTCAGCCAGTCCGTGTGAGATTTGAGGATCAAATCTTTAGAGAGTTCCACTTGTACAAGCCAGGGGCTTACCATCATGCCCGTTTTATGGGAAAATGCATCTACCTCTTGAAGATGTTTATTCTGAGTCCTATCTTTCCTGTCATCACAGCAGCACAGCTCAGATCTCTCATGCGTCTTGTGAAGTTTGTTCTTGCCATATATGGCAGAAATTTTCTGAGCACTGGAGTTCCGTCTCACACTCCACTGAATGTTTACAATCTGTACTATGAGCTTCATAGTTATCGTAGCATCGACAACCAAATCTCTCGTAAAGCTGTAACTGTATTCAGCAGGCACGAGTGGTATTTGACAGAGGAGATGGTTATGATGGCGCTGTTTTGACAGCAGAGTCAGTCATGACCTCAAACAGATGATGGCCGTTACCCTCCTGGCACATGATAAGCCAAATCCATTTCCGCTTGGGAAGCCAGGTGAGCCAGCATTCAGGCCTGTTCATCAGCTCTTGACAACTCCTCGTCAGCCACTTTCAGTTTTCATTGGCTCTAACTCCTGACTCATTTTTGATGCTGCAGCTGAGTTTTTGCGATTAACGCAGCCTCAAGCAGCAGAATTTGCAGAGTTTGCTCCAATTGTCACACCTGGGCTGGTGTGGCTAAGCGAAGCAGCACCCTGCCACCTGGTCAGACTACGACGAATTCTGCCGCTTGAAGCTTTGGATTGATGAGCTGCAGGTCACAAATGATGCTGCTGAGAGGGCCATAAAAAATGCTGGTGAGGTAGCCGATGCAACGAATGATCCGAATCATCGGGAAAATGTTATCTTGGTCATGAATGACCACAGGGGCCGCATCTCGAAGTTGAGAAAAGGAGATCTAAACAATGTATAATAATTTGGACAATGGACATACATATCATTCATTACACTATTTTAAACTGTTGTCAGTTTTGTGAAGTTGTATTTATTTCTGTATATTGAAATAAAGTAAAAAATTTGTTACGAATGATTCAATATCAGCTTATGTAGTCAAATTACCTCATCTTCTATATGTAATTACATAAAATTGCTGTTTTGTTAAGAATTAACAAGTAAAATCAATTTTCTTCTGAAACAATTAAATGTTAGTAAATATGTATTGTTGGTATTCAAATGAAAGCTCTTTTCAAGCCGAATTCATTGCTATATTATTTGATATGATGTATTGCATAGGTGCAAAAGTTCGCCCAGGTATGAATTTGTATGCTAAATTTTTTCCCCGCAAATTTCGAAATTTCAAATTTCGAATAAGTGCTGTGGGGCAACCCTAAAACTTATTCAAATTCTGTAAAAAGAACTTGTATAATACACATTGTGGCCTATTTATGTCAGAAGTTACGTGAGATAGATTTCAGACCAACGCGAGCCGTCTCCGCCCAGCCAATATTGCGTGATGCGTGTAAGTTTGAAAACCCTTAGCGTATTTATATATAGATTGACACCTTCTCTAAACCATTGGTGCGCTGGGTGGGTCATTTCCAGGATAAGAGAAAGCGTTTTTTTTTTAACGCTTTTATTACAATCAAAGACATTTATACAGTATTCAATACGGTGTCTTTTTTTAAAACTCTTTTGCACGATAGAATACAATCAAAACATTGATACACGCCTAATCCGCTACTACCCGCCACTACGGCTCCCGAGTAATGCGTTGATGCAAATTCCTGCCAATTAACACAATCAAGATGGCCAGGGTTTACTTTTTAAATATGAAAGTAATGATTATTCAATTGACTATAATATAATGTGACTTTAGCACACAGCGCGACCGCACCTTTATTTCTAGATACAATTCCAAAAACTGTAGTGAACTCGAATTCTCTTCAATTATAACAAGTTTTTGCCGCTGTTGTAACGGGTTAGTTGCCGCCAAGCACCCTATAGTCTAGAATTAAAAGCCCCCTAGAATAGAAGAGCAATAAGGTTTGTTAAATTTGTATTTATGTTTCATTTCATGTTATTGTGTATGTTTAGTTTGATTCTCGTATTGTTAAAGCACTCCTAGAAGGATTTCGTTGTAAGAGGTAGATGTCGGAAATGAATGGCCGGCAAACGCCATTTTGGCAGTATTACTTTAAATATTTACTTATATGTGTTAAACCAAAGTAATTTAACCATACTATGATATTGTATTAGTTTGTTAGCAAGCTATATTATTTTCTGAAAGATGCTGAATTCATGCCTTAATGTTAGATTAGTTATAGCCAGACCCATGGTATGTTTTTGGTTTGTTTGATTTCAGTTTTTGACGAAGTTGAGGAAGTTGAGTTGTCGAATTTAGAAATAAACAATTTGCCTTGACTTTCGTTCATTCATACGCTCATACATCAACACAATAAGGGATCGGGGCAGCTACAGTCAAAAACTTATCAAACCCAATGAAGTATGTGTGTCATCCTGTAGACTAATCCATGATTGGCCATAGATCAAAGTAACCCCACATCACATCATGTCTATCCAACCATTAGAGCCAGAGATTACAATCCTTAGTGAAGACCAAATTGAAAATGTTGATAAGGAAGCGAAGGAACCGAATGAAAATCATACCAAAAGGGCACCAAAGCCAACAGAAAAAATGATATCATATAAACAGACACAAGCAAAAGAAAAGGGAAAATTATTTGAAAAGGCCTACCAAGTATTCAAGTCTGAGTTGGTTGTTATCAGAAACCATTTAAAAGAAGAATGCACAGAAGAGCAACTTCACTCATTTCTTGATGTACTCGAAACAAGACAAAGCAAAACTATATCTAGCTATGAAGAATTACGGTCTTTCTCAGATGTCATAGAAGATTTTAAGCCTTTTCAAAGAAGAGCAGACACTGTCGTAGCTTGCACTAAAGACCTTATGACATTGATAAATTACTCCTTAGCAGAATTAGACGAAAAACAATTCGATCCGCTAAAAAGACAAGCAGAATTAAGAGCCCTTAAAACATCATATGCCGCTTCTGTATACAGTCTTAAATCCAAAGCAAGCAGTTCTCATGCACAAAGTATTAAAGGAAAACTTGCAGAAGCAGAGGCAGACCTTGCGAGCAAAATAATCCGAGCAGAAGCCCTCAAACAACAAGAAAATGACTTGAAAGAATTAGCTCTGTTAGAAGAAGAAAAAAGAAAAATGGAAGAAACAATTGCTAAAAGAAAGAGAGTATTAGAGCTGAAAGAGGTCGAGAGAGAAGTCAGTGAAAGTGCTGCTATAGTTAGAGTCCTAAACAAAGCTGTTGACAACGAAACCAATTTTGATAACAGTATCATTGAACAACAAATCGATCACCCCCTGCTCAACCCCAATACACAGCACCATGATCACAAAGTACAAATGCTCAAAGATGATCATCAATTGAATCCAAATGCTCCTTCTTTCATTCTAAAAAAGCAAACATCATCACCATCAATAACTCCTCCAAATCCCCAACCATACAATGAAGTTGATCATGAGACTTCAATAATTAGTGCCTTCGCTCATGTGATGGACAGAGGACGTCTACCTGTTCCCACACCAAAGTTGTTCTCTGGAAATCCAATTGAATTTGTTAGCTTCAAAAGAAGTTTCAAAACGCTTATTGAGAAAAAAGGAATATCTGCAGAAGAGAAAATATATTATCTCCAACAGTATGTGAGCGGAGAAGCAAAAGAAGCAATAGCGGGATGTTTCTATGGAACTGAAGAAGTAGACTATCAAAGGGCATGGCAAACCTTGGAAAGGAGATTTGGCCATACCTTTAAGGTTCAAGAAGCCTTCAGAGAAAAACTTGAAAAGTGGCCCAAAATAAACAGCAAAGATTGCACTGCCATTCAAAAGTATGCAGACTTTCTCAGATCATGCCTCGATGCTATGGCTCATATCAAGGGTTTGAGCGTACTTAATGATTGTAAAGAAAACCAAAAAATGGCAACAAAGCTACCCGAGTGGATGATAACAAGATGGAGCCGTGTTGTAACTGATCACCTTGATTCAACGAATGAGTACCCATTATTTGAAAATTTTGTTACATACGTCGAAAAGGAAGCAAGGGTTGCATGTCATCCTGTAGCGTCTATATCAGCAATAAAGAACCTACAAGTACCTGTTAAGTCTCCAAGGGAAGAAAAGAAATCAGCCAGGACTTTAGCCACAAATGTTGTTAATCCATTAGATGAAAGCCATGATGCTAAACAGTCACAGAAAAAGAAGGAATGCCCATTTTGTAAAGAAGAGCATTACTTGCCCAACTGCAACAAGTTTGCAGCCAAACCAACAGAAGAGAAGATTTCATTTGTCAAAGAAAATAAACGATGTTTTGGTTGTCTCAGAACGGGTCATTTCAGTAAAGATTGTCAAGAAAGACATAGGTGCAAGCAGTGCAAGAAACGTCATCCAACTGTTCTTCACGATGAAAAACCGAGCCAAAATCAAAACCAAATATATGCTATTGAGTCCGCTGCACTGTGCGCAAATGAAGGAAATTCAAATACAACTAATGTCGTACCTGTCTGGCTGTCCACAAAAGAAAATCCTCAAGCTGAAAAATTGGTGTATGCCTTACTGGATACGCAAAGTGACAATACCTTCATCGAAGAAAATATCTGTTCACAATTATCTGCCGCATTGGAACCAATCCAGATCAAGCTAACAACACTCCTAGATAAAAACACCATAGTTGATAGTTATAAAGCAACGGGCCTTAGAATTCGAGGATACATGTCTAGCCGTTACATTGACCTACCTCATGCCTACACTCGTGATTTTATTCCATTAGATAGAAAGCACATTCCTTCATGTGAAACGGCCAAGAGATGGAAGCACCTAGAAGAGATATCTTCAGAAATACCACCTATTCTAGATATTGAAGTTGGTCTGTTAATTGGCTACAATTGCTCGGAAGCACTCATTCCTCGTATGGTTATTTCTGGGAAGCAAGATGAGCCGTTCGCCGTCAAAACTGATCTTGGCTGGAGTATTGTCGGAAGTTTAAGCTTGGAAGATAGTCCTGAAACAAAAGCCGTTTGCCATCGAATTAGTGTGAAGGAAATGCCTTACAGTACACCACGTGATGCACTAAACATGCTCAGCAGAGATTTTAACGACACAAACAATAACAACAAAATGATTTCTCAAGACGATATTCATTTCATCAAGACACTAGAGAACAATATAACCACCAACCCAAAAGGACAATTGGAAATGCCACTACCATTTAAAAGCAAGCCAGTTCTACCAAATAACCATACTCTCGCCTTAAAAAGATTACTGCTTTTAAAGAGACGCTTCAACAAGGACCAAGAATACAAAGTAGAATACACAAAGTTTATTCAAAGGATGATCGAGGATGGCGACTGTGAATTGTCAAGAGAACATGGTAAAGCTGGAGAAACATGGTTCTTGCCCCATCATGGCGTCTTCCACCCAAGAAAGAAAAAATTGCGAGTCGTGTTTGATTGCTCTGCCAAGTTCCAAGGATCTTCTCTCAATGGAATCCTTCTGCAAGGACCAGACCTCATGAATGATTTGTTTGGAATTCTATGTCGTTTTAGAAGAAATCAAATAGGAATTGCTTGCGACATAGAGAAAATGTTTCACAGGTTCCATGTGAAGCCACAAGACAGAGATTATTTGAGATTTCTATGGTGGGAGGATGGTGATACCAATAGAGAACCAACACAGTACCGCATGAATGTCCACCTATTTGGTGCCACCTCTTCCCCAGGCTGTGCAAACTTTGCGATGAAACACCTTGCTACAAGTCTCTCTGAAAAATACCCAAAGGCATCTGAATTCTTAAGCAAAAACTTCTATGTTGATGATGGTCTAACAAGTGTGGAAACCCCTGAAGAAGCTCAAATTCTCATTAGAGAATCAGTCAACATATGTGCAGAGAAAAAGATCCACCTACACAAGTTTGTATCCAACAATATAGATGTACTGAGAGCAATTGATGAGAAAGAAAGATCAAGCGAGATACAAAATATCGATCTACACAAAAACAACCTTCCAACAGAAAGAACACTTGGAATACAATGGAACACCCAGACTGATGAGTTTACATTCCAAATTGAAGTCAAAGACGTTCCAAGTACCAGGAGAGGAATTTTATCGATGGTGGCTAGCGTATATGATCCCTTAGGTTTCATTTCCCCGTTCATACTTACTGGAAAATCCATACTTCAAGAAGTTTGCAAGAGAGGATCTTCCTGGGATGACCCCATTCCAACAGAACTAAAACCAAAATGGGAATCCTGGAAACAAGATCTTTGTAACCTATCATTAGTTAAAATCCCAAGATGCTACAGACCTGCTACGATGCCCCTTCTGAAAGTTAAAGTCGAACTCCATCATTTCTGTGATGCAAGCCAGAGTGGTTACGGAACCTGCTCATACTTACGCTTTGTTTCTGAAGATAATGTCCACATGAGCTTGGTTGCTAGCAAAGCCAGAGTTTCACCAAATAAAATTGTGTCAATGCCAAGGCTAGAACTGACAGCTGCCGTCGTTGCAACAAAGCTGAGTGTTAAAGTAAAAGAAGAATTACAGTTGAAAATAGATGCGGAGTATTTTTGGTGTGATTCACAAGTTGCACTAGCATACATCAACAACGAGGTCTCAAGGTTCCACATGTTCGTAGCAAATCGAGTGCAGTTTATCAGGGAAAATACGACAACTGACCAATGGCTCTACATCAGTACCAAGCAGAACCCAGCTGATCATGCATCCAGGGGTTTAAACATCAGGAAACTTGTAGAATCCAACTGGTTAGATGGTCCAAAATTCCTTCATGACTCATCTTGGAAAAGTCCCCCTAAAATTGAAACAACCCTTTTGGTGGGAGATCCCGAAGTAAAACCCCATACAATAGATTCCACTGTCAATTGTACCACAGCTGCACCTCATAATCAGACAAGCAATTACTTACTCGACATACTTAGCAAGTACTCCAACTTCCACTTTGTTTGTAAAGTATTTGCTTGGATTCGTCGCTTCATAACAAGATCCAGGAAATCAGGACCAATAACAGTACTAGAACAACAAGAAGCTCAACACATCATTATCAAACTGGTCCAAAAAGCAGCATTCAATCAAGAGATGAATATAATTGTACAAGGCAGACAGCTTCCATTAAATAACAAGCTAAAGAACCTAAACCCTCAAGTAACAAATGGCATTCTATGTGTTGGTGGCCGTCTAAGAAAGTCCCCTATGCCAGACAACATGAAATATCCTGCCATATTGCCTAAAAGCTGTCATTTCACCAAATTAATCATATCATTCTGTCATGAGTTAGTTTGTCATCAAGGAAGAGGCCAAACACTGAATCAGATAAGAAGCCAAGGCTACTGGATCCTTTCGGGTAACAAAGCAGTTGCCAAATTTATTGAATCTTGCACCACATGTAGAAAAATGAGACGACCGGTAGAAGAACAAAAAATGGCGGACTTACCACTTGATAGAGTAAAACCATCAGAACCCTTCAGTTTTTGTGGCATGGACTGCTTTGGACCATTCCTCACAAAAAATGGTCGAAAAGAATACAAACGTTATGGACTGGTACTTACCTGCTTATGCTCCCGAGCAGTGCACATAGAAATGCTGGATAATATGTCGACAGATGCCCTGATAATTGGTTTACGCTGCTTCATTGCTATACGCGGAACAGTAACAAGCATCAGGTCAGACCAAGGAAGTAATTTTATCGGAGCCAGCAATGAACTAAAGAATGCACTCAAAGAACTGGACACAGAAAGAATACACCATTTTCTAGCCAAGAAGCAGTGTCAATTCATATTTCATGTACCTCAGTCAAGTCATTTTGGAGGCATTTGGGAGAGGCAAATTAGATCCATAAGAAACGTTTTGAATGCAACCATTGCCCTTGTGCCTTCACGCCTCGATGATCAATCACTAAGATGTTTGTTCTATGAAGCAATGATGATCATAAATAGTAGACCCCTGACTGTCCAAAATGATGATCCAAGCATGGAACCCCTCACTCCTAATCACCTGGTGACGATGAAATCAACCCAACCACTACCTCCACCTGGTCAATTTGTACGTGAGGATCTGTTCGCTCGAAAAAGATGGAGGCGTATTCAGTTTCTAGTACAACAGTTCTGGAGCAGATGGAGAACTGAATATCTGCTAAATCTATCAAAACGTCAGAAATGGCAAAACCCACAAAGAAACGTATCAGTAGGAGATATTGTTCTCGTCGTAGACATAGACTTGCCGAGAATGGAATGGCCATTAGGAATAATCATTGACGCCATCAAAAGTGATGATGGACTTGTTAGAAAAGTAAAAGTCTGTTTAGGAAACAAAAACCTAGATCAATCCGGAAAACCATTAAAACAAGCGCCAGTTTATGAAAGACCAATACAAAAAATTGTTGTCGTTGTCGAAAATTAATATTTACATACTGGACATGTATTCTTGCTTCAATTTTATTCATATGTCTGTAATGTTTAAATGTTTTGCAAGTATTGATTGTGTAGTTTATTACTAATTGTACTGTTCTGTTTAACGGTAAAATAGGTTAGTTTTTTGTACAGGTCTTAACCCGCCTTTGAAAATTACTAGTTGGGTCAAGAATATTGTAAAGTAATTTTGGTGGGAGTGTAAATGTCAAAATTTGCCACTATTATTATTCCATACTTTTTCTGATTTTTTGGTAAAAGTTTTGCCGCTGTTGTAACGGGTTAGTTCCTTGCCGCCAAGTGTTGCCTATAGTCTAAAAGTCGTTCGTTTTATAACAAGTTAAAAGCACCCCTAGAATCCCCTTAGAAGAGCAATAAGGTTTGTTAAATTTGTATTTATGTTTCATTTCATGTTATTGTGTATGTTTAGTTTGATTCTCGTATTGTTAAAGCACTCCTAGAAGGATTTCTTTGTAAGAGGTAGATGTCGGAAATGAATGGCCGGCAAACGCCATTTTGGCAGTATTACTTTAAATATTTACTTATATGTGTTAAACCAAAGTAATTTAACCATACTATGATATTGTATTAGTTTGTTAGCAAGCTATATTATTTTCTGAAAGATGCTGAATTCATGCCTTAATGTTAGATTAGTTATAGCCAGACCCATGGTATGTTTTTGGTTTGTTTGATTTCATATTACAATAAAGAAATCTTTCATTAATGTTTCATATTTTTTATGGTAAACAAGGTAGTTATAAAAGTTCTTAGTATTCGGGATGGTGTACATAAATTTACATTTTGCAATAAAATATTTTCCCATGTAAAATTAAACAATTGATCATATCTAATCTATTTATATCCTCTTCCATCATTCTAACAAAATATTTGGCAAACTTAGTACTATTTGTGTATGTATAACATTTTTTTATATGATCTTCAAATATTGCCAAATTAATTTTACATATTTACATTCAAAGAAGAGATGTTCCAAAGTTTCTTTTTCTAATGAACAAAAAGTACAATCATTACTAATATTAGCATATATCTTTGATAACAATACATTAGTCGGAAAATATCTATGTAGAATTTTGTATTGTAATTCTTTGACATTATTATTATTTACACAGCCATGAGGTATTAAATACACAAATTTCCATAAATTATCATTTTCTTCTAATTTCAGGATATCTCGAAATTTATCCTTCGCTACAGAATAAGCAATTTTGGTTTTAATCAAAAGCGTTATACAAGTATTTGGATTTTTACTTTCAACACTCTATTGATATGATTTAATTCATTTTCTTTTTTATCATGAACCCTTGGATCTAAGTTTTTTTTGTTTAATTATTTCAATTATTCCTCTCCATAACAAATACCACCTGCTGTTTAATCCCCTTTGTTTCCATACGTCAAATGATATGATCTTTCCATTACTATAAAATAAATCTTTTATTTTCCATATACCACAGTTAAGAAAATCCCTTGTTATATATGTATTGATTGTTTATCTTAATGATCTTATTATAGAAAATAAATTGTTCTCCTACTTGAGAATTATCTATACTGCTTTTATTGTAGCCCAACTTTGTAACACTTCTTTATAAAAAAGTAGGGATACTAGGGAAATCTTTAATATCGAAATTGCTAAGAAGGAAAATTTCAAGTAATTCTATGCCAATTAATTTTTATCGTATATTGCCATTGTCCAGAGTGATTGTTCAAATATTGTATAATCCATTTACATTTCTGTACTTTTACTATTGTGTCAAAGGTCAGGCATTTTAGACCACCCAAATCATACTCTTGTATCATTATACCTTTCTTCACTTTGTAAGACTTATTACCCCATATGAATTCATACAATATTTGCTCAATCTCTAGTATATGTGTCGCATCCGAGGGTCCCTGCTGGGGTTTCACGGTCGTCTCTCCAGTCCAAAAACGCTCATGGGGATGCATGGGATGTAGCTCGCTCCTGTGGGTGGCTCCT
>JAGTTF010005937.1:20147-33677 GCA_019095985.1 Streblospio benedicti
AGTCCTTTATTAGAGAAGTCAGCAGATTTGTATAATGGACCAATGCCAAGAATTTTCAACTTTCCACCATCTGCCAATAACGATTACGGTTAGAGCATATCACAGAGGTATATATGTACAACAGATGTATGGTCTTATGTTCACCAGTCTATTATTATAAATTATGTAGATCACAGGGAATTTCGAGTTTTAACCACATCCCATGTGTCCTACTTATTGTTTTTGTGGCATGTTGTGGACCATGATACAAATATTCAGCTGTTATGTTTGGTTTTGCATCGGGGAGGCCTAGAAATGTAGGTGTGTGTCTGAATGATTCAACACTCCATGCATTGACTTCCCGGTTTTCCTCCTCCTTAGAGATCCGATTACGCGAAGGCAAGATAGAACCCCCCTTTCCTTGGCATAAATAATCAACTTAAAAAATAAAAAATGCCATCTCTGTAAGGAAACCTCCATGTACGTATAACTTATTTTCTTCTTAAATCACAATGCTCAGTATCTATATATTAATACGCTAATTTTTGGACTTTGTTCGGCTATCTCCTCTTTAACCTGACTAGCTGGACGCCATCTGACTACAGGAGATCGTTCATGGTTCAGTGTACTTTTGCACGAATATTTCTGTCATCGTCAAAATGGCCCTGATGGTTGTTAATTAGCGGTTTTATAACAAAAATAGCAGACGATGGCAGCCATGACAGCGTCATGTGGAGCAGTGTGACGTCACGTTGGCGACATTTCTGTTCAATTGTGTGGCGTCGAGTGGCGTCATCTTTATACAGTCGCACAGCATAATCCTTCAGCGTACACGTAAGACATTTAAGGATTACGGCCACCGCCACCGTAGTCGTACACATATTAAAGCTCGCAATTCTTAAAAAGACCAAGTTTCACTAATTAATAGATAAAAACACAACGTTCTCATTGCAATTGGTAGTGCATATAACGTGATTAGCTGTTGTTTTCTATCAGAATATATGGTGAATGGCAACATTTTTGTACATAGGTCTATATAGATCTATATCTAGAGTAGATCTATACAGTACTGCCACTACTACCGAGTACTACTGGCGCCGCCGTCTGTAGACCAGTATTGATTTTCATAGTGTTTAGCTGTTGTCTTCTATCAACGGCTGCCGCCAATGTCTGGCGCATAGATCGTAAGCTTGGACCAGGACGTGTCTGGTTTTCTCTCTTGCGGCATTCCGATTCCTACCTTTGGAGAGCACACACATTTTTTTAAATTTATTGTGGATACCATACATCTGTTCGTAAAATCAAGATAACTATAGAGTTTTCAATCTTTTTTTTCATAAATATATTCCTATCCATTAACGGTTGGTATTATTTAGTGATATTCTTCAATGGGAACTCAATTTGTCAGTGTAATCATTAAGGCTATAGTTTAATATTTCAATTTGTCACGTCTTGCTCCAGGTAAGATTAGTTGTTCTTCCATCTTCATTTCAAGGCTCACCTAGGGCCATGCAACAAAATTATCATCCGACGTGTCTCTCCCGTTTACATTGTGCAGGATCCAATTTCCTGTCCGTTTAGCATACTGCATGACGATTAACAAATCACAGGGGCAAACGTTTGATCGTATTGGTATCTACCTGCCATCACCTGTTTTTGCCCATGGACAGTTGTATGTAGCATTTTCTAGGGCCCGTCGATTTTCTGATCTGTATGTAAAGATTGATCAAACAATTAACCAAGGTAAATTTCACCAGACTCTGTGAACTCAGAACATTGTATATACCGAAGTTTTATAAACAGTCCATGTTCATGTGATGAATATGTAGGCGTTTGCACCATAATATTATAATCTTTAAAAGTGGTCTTTTAATGATTCATTTACTATGTCTTTGTAACATTCAGAATTTACTGTTTCATTACATATTACCGCTAATCGATATTGAATGTTTCTTGCTGAAATAAACTGGATAATAATTAATGTATTGTTGTTGAATATTAAAAAGGGTTGGGCATAGGGTATGTTTGGTAGTGTTAACTTGATACATACGGCATTGAGATTTCATACCTTTTGGTATATATAAAAACATTACCTTACCTCATATATCAAGATTATGGTCGAAAAAACATTCTTTCATGCAATGTCTTCTGTACATCGAAAAATCTCTGTCCTCAAATTACAATACATTTACTTTTGAGATTGTAGATGAGAGAGGTACATTATGACATATTTCAATTTGAAGATAGATGGATCATTCTACTCTATATGCTAATATGTGACTTAAGTTGTTCACAGCTGTATATACAATATGTACATATATAGATGCGTTGTTGATGTGGAGTCTATGTCTCATGCTTTTATTATTTTTTTACTCACAAAACGGCAGTTTCTATAATTCTCTTGATTACAAGTGTTTCTGATATAGATATACTTGATTTATCATTTATCTAACAATGCTTTCTCCATCCCAAAAATTGCGTCCCAAGGGGGGCATTAATGACTTTCTTGAAAGTATTAATTTAAAACCGATCAGCAGTCTACTAAAGAGTAAGTTGCCATTGACACGTCTCATTATATGTAGAGTTCGAGATATGCAAAGATCATCTGCATTGTCAATCTCTTCCCAAAAAGCTGACCAATAAAGAAATTTACAGCCAAGTCAGCCAAGAAATAATTGAAATATGGGATAGAGCGGCCATCCTTCATATACAAAAAGATGTAGTTGAAGAAAAAGTGTCCTCCTGCATGGAAAAGTTGAGAACTCTGCTGCGCCATTGGCAACGTCTTACCAAAGACAAGGACCCACTGAAGAAATTCATAGTTGATTGTGAGTCCTTGTTTGACATATCGCCATCCAACCTTCTGCAGCTTCTGAAAGGATCCCGTGATCCTAAATGGGAAGAAGATTGGTTGTGGTATCAGGGCATGTGCAAAGTGCCACAAGAAGGCAGTATGGAAGGCAGAGATGCTCGCTGGGCTGAGCACCAGAGAAAGAAAGAGGAAAGGTTGGTAGCAGCTGCTGCAGCCAGCCACAAAAAGTACAACAACCACACCACCTAATGTGTCTAAACAATGGAAGGACAGGGGAACAGTGTGGTATCCCCTCCTACATTGAGTTCATCTGTTATTGGTGACCATGAGCTTCGGCAGCGCTTGCCTCCTGACAATGCAGCCACTTCAACCGAATCATTGATGAAATCAGATGACAATGATAACTCAACTGAAGTCAAAATCATTGGTCATATGCCTAGAGATCCTGATTTCAAAATTACTGCTTGGGAACAGCGGAAGCAAAATGAGAAATCTGACTTGCAGCCTCTGATGGCTAGCCGGCAAGATATAATTACTCAGACAACAGCAGCGGCAACCAGATTCAAGCTCACATCGACTCAGCACTTAGGAATGGCTGCCTCTTTTATAAATACTTCTGAGGGAAATATTCAGGATTTTGTTGCCAGTCCAGCCACCACCAAATGAAAAAAACGAAAAAAAGAACAAAAAAGGATTGGAAGTGAAGTAAAAAGAAAACTGGAAGAAAAAATGGGCTGGGTGGCCGAAGATAATCCAGTGGGATGGAAAGGTAATGGAGCTGCGAGAAGAAAACAACAGAGTATATCAGGATGTCAATGCTGTCATACTAACAGTACCTGGCTCACGCACCCCCTATGGTCATTGGTGCGCCGACAATAGATACTGGTACGGGACGAAACCTTGCTGAGTCCTGTCTCAGCAAAGGCCAGTGAATGGACAGATCCTAAAGACATCAGGGGTGGAGTTTTGATACAACAAGCTCTAACACAGGAGTCCATGAAGGTGGGATGACACATATTGAGAATGCCTTAGGTACCAGGCAGATGTGGGCTGCATGTAAGCATCATACAGATGAATTGATTCTGAAAAAAATGTTTATGATCTTGTTATGCACAAGTCAACTGGACCAGATGACCCCTCTTCAAGGCCTTTAAGAATTGGTGGACAGAACAAAAGGTATACATATATTTTTCAAAAAATACAAAGATGTCAAGTCAAAATTTATGAAATGTGTATTATATAACTAAAATACAAAGTACATGAATATCTCTTGTGCAATTCATTAACAGGTTTGAATGACCGGTTTCCTGATCCAGCTGTCTTTTCAAAAGTGGGACTGGGGTATAGAAGATTATCATCCAATTGGTCCTTACACGAGAGAAGAAAACTGGTACTTTCGCCAGACATTAGATTGGTCACAGCTTCACTTACGTAGAAACACATTTCCCCGTGGTGATTACAGGGGAGCTGTGCGAGCTCATCATCTTTGTATTAGGTGGAGAGGTCAGTAATCTTAAATCACCAATCTGAACATCTAAATTTGAAATATCTTAAATGTAACTGCTATGAATGATAGCCCTCCTTTTATCGCCATAAACCCTAAATTTCTGATTGATTGATTTGCTGATTGATTTTGCCTTTTTCAGCCAGTCCGTGTGAGATTTGAGGATCAAATCTTTAGAGAGTTCCACTTGTACAAGCCAGGGGCTTACCATCATGCCCGTTTTATGGGGAAAATGCATCTACCTCTTGAAGATGTTTATTCTGAGTCCTATCTTTCCTGTCATCACAGCAGCACAGCTCAGATCTCTCATGCGTCTTGTGAAGTTTGTTCTTGCCATATATGGCAGAAATTTTCTGAGCACTGGAGTTCCGTCTCACACTCCACTGAATGTTTACAATCTGTACTATGAGCTTCATAGTTATCGTAGCATCGACAACCAAATCTCTCGTAAAGCTGTAACTGTATTCAGCAGGCACGAGTGGTATTTGACAGAGGAGATGGTTATGATGGCGCTGTTTTGACAGCAGGAGTCAGTCATGACCTCAAACAGATGATGGCCGTTACCCTCCTGGCACATGATAAGCCAAATCCATTTCCGCTTGGTAAGCCAGGTGAGCCAGCATTCAGGCCTGTTCATCAGCTCTTGACAACTCCTCGTCAGCCACTTTCAGTTTTCATTGGCTCTAACTCCTGACTCATTTTTGATGCTGCAGCTGAGTTTTTGCGATTAGCGCAGCCTCAAGCAGCAGAATTTGCAGAGTTTGCTCCAATTGTCACACCTGGCCTGGTGTGGCTATGCGAGCACCCTGCCACCTGGTCAGACTACGACGAATTCTGCCGCTTGAAGCTTTGGATTGATGAGCTGCAGGTCACAAATGATGCTGCTGAGAGGGCCATAAAAATGCTGGTGAGGTAGCCGATGCAACGAATGATCCGAATCATCGGGAAAATGTTATCTTGGTCATGAATGACCACAGGGGCCGCATCTCGAATTTGAGAAAAGGAGATCTAAACAATATATAATAATTTGGACAATGGACATACATATCATTCATTACACTATTTTAAACTGTTGTCAGTTTTGTGAAGTTGTATTTATTTCTGTATATTGAAATAAAGTAAAAAAATTTGTTACGAATGATTCAATATCAGCTTATGTAGTCAAATTACCTCATCTTCTATATGTAATTACATAAAATTGCTGTTTTGTTAAGAATTAAAAAGTAAAATCAATTTTCTTCTGAAACAATTAAATGTTAGTAAATATGTATTGTTGGTATCAAATGAAAGCTCTTTTCAAGCCGAATTCATTGCTATATTATTTGATATGATGTATTGCATAGGTGCAAAGTTCGCCCAGGTATGAATTTGTATGCTGAATTTTTTTCCCAGCGAAATTTCAAATTTCGAATAAGTGCTGTGGGGCAACCCTAAAACTTATTCAAATTCTTTAAAAAACTCACTTGTGGCCTATTTATGTCCTAAGCAACCCCAAAATATTCATGGAGCCCCGTTTTGAAAAAATTCCCTCAAAATGAGCCACCCTACGTGACGAGCACTGCGCAGCTGGACGTAAACAAGGAGACACACTTATCACACAAATATCTAGCCTAGTCACAATGCTGAATATAACATACGATAATACTGACAATGACACTTCTGTTTTCAAATAATATCATGGTTTAGTTACTTCTATTAAAATACTAGTAAGTTGCCATTGCAATCAGCAATTAGGCTGTTTTTTATATTTGATAAATATTCGAATACATGCACGCACGTTTTGGATGAAATGGCCCAGCTTATGATACCAAAGGTGTATTAGTATACACAACTGGGTTGCCTTATACATGGTTCAAGGTTCAGTTACATCAGGCTATGTTGTGGACATGATATAAGGTTCCTGTTTTCTATAAATATTTTCACCACAGATGCTTCTGGTTACAGGTCGTGACTTATGGAATTATTCATTATATGCCACTTACAAATGGTTCTTTCCATACTGCCTGTCTATCCATGACTAATGAATGCGAGCATGTGTGATTCAAGTAATAGATAAGGTTCGGGGTGCATGAAATTATCCAGCTTATATGTGTTGCTTGATTGCATCAACTTGCAACACGGCTAGAAATCACACTTCTAGCAGATTACAGATTTCTACGGAATTAACCTCACAGCTACTATTATAGGTTCAATCTACAATACATGGGAACATCCTTACGTATGCGTACGTTGGTTAAGCTGGAATTATTTGATGGTGTACTTCGTTGTTTCACTGGAATCATCAAACTCCATTGTACTCATCGAGAGTTGAGGTCTGACATCCTGTTTCCTTATCTTATCACTCGTTATACTTGTTTTCATTTATTTTCTTCCTCATTATACTGCTTATCGAATAGAATGTTGTTGAATAACAAGCATATTTTCAGCAAGGCAGAGAGACACACCTTCCAGGTCACAATGTAAACTTGGAGCGATGTATATGTCACGTCTCTGCACAGATGAAACTGGAGAGTGCACTATGGATGGCAATGCATATGATGCCACGGCGGATAGTAAAACTGGATGACAACCCATATGCCTGTATAATTTGAACACCTGTGGGTGTATTCCTGCACCCTGCGTATCCGATAGTAATATGAGTTGAGAAATATGAATCGCTGGAATATCACAACAAAACAAACTGACATGCATAAATGGGCGCATATATACAGCGCAACTAGGGCAACCATTTGCCACACCCCTAACCGCGTGGCTCAATTCCACGCCCACTAAAAAGGGAGCAGATTCCATAATAAAATAACAATATAACAAATTAATTAACCCAATTAATATAGTACAATACAGTAGAGCACCATGATAAGAGTAACCCGCCACAACTTGATCATTATACCGCCTCATTCTATAACCACACACCTAATATTATCAAACAACCTTTTCTGATGTCAAATACGTCCGTGACTTATCAAATTAACCTTGGTTATCAATAACATACTTAATTAATGGTCTAAAAATGCTGCATTGAACTGTCATACCCGAACTGCTGATCCAGTGCTCTTACCTCCATTGAATCAAATATGTGTGATTTTTTTCTGATTATGGATGGCCATTTTTTTCTCTTACGATGCTCCTTCCACATACTTGCTCTTGTTGGCAGATCCAGGATTTCTTCTTACATTTTCATTATCTGTCGCCGAGAAATTTTCTTATAAAACAGTCCGTAAAAGGGAAAGAAACAATACTTGTGAAACATATACGATTGTGCAACTCAGAAATATATTAAGAAAATTTCATCTGCTATACAAACTTAGTTTGAAAAAATCAATGCTCATTTCCCCAAATTGAATACAAACATCGCCGTGTGTCTGTCCCTCAAGCCATGAGGTGCGTCCTCACCACCAAGAATGAAAATTTAATCATTTTGCGCACATACACTATGTGAGCTATGAGTGTTATGACAGAATGAATGATGGGGTAACTGTGAGTATGGGTTGTAATGATTAGATTATAAGGGAGCAAACTGCTTATGGCGTGTTTAATAGTCCCCATAAACTTTTTAGAGACAGGGCAAATGAAACATTCGCATGAGTGCACATGTGATGAGTTCTCCAGAAGGTTAACCCTAACATGCGAATGGATGCTTAATGACATTGGATTAGGATGTATAACTAACACATGACGAAACGCTTCAGTGTGCCCTTATACTTGCTTAGGTTGCATTGTGGGTCATCACTATTGTATATATATATATTTACTGGAGATAGTAAGGTGGGTCAATTGTATTATTGCACGGATGTCTCGTATGAGCATGATACAATGCCGCAGCAATACCCCGCCTAGTTGCAGGGGGCTAAGGATTCTGTGAATGTAATAACAGATGCATGGATAAATTAGTGCATCATAATACTAACTTAAGCCCTAGAAAACGGGTGAGATGCAAGGCTAGACACTGGATCCCACACAAAAAAGAAATTGAATTAATGTTTATATAATCGTATTATACATATACGCAATGCACAAGTACAATATAATACATTATTCTTAATAGACCTTATTGAAATAGTTTGTAGAGCCCAAAATAAAATCATATATATAAAGTGTCCAGGCCTAGGCCAAGGCCTTACGTAATTATCAATTGTATGCTAAAATGTACTTTGGACTTTAGGTACTCGTTCTGGCCGGATGGACTTGCATCCATGCGAATGGGACGCCATCGCACAGATGTCCATGGACCCAAAGGGGTGCACGAATAACAATGCAGGCGCCGCCCCCAGGAATCAGACTACTTAAAAGATGATAATATAAGGACATAAGCTAATTGTATAACTTAAGGATGGACCATACTGAATATATACAAGGACACCGTACTTATTGCACTTAACGTTTTATTATCCAGTGGAATAGCAATCACCAAATACTAACATAGAACATCGGCGCAAAATGATGTAAACATTATTGTAAATATAGGATAGAAGATTTTTTTTAGAAGAAGCAAATTGTATAATGTATGATTGATGTAGTAATTACTGGATGGTCTCATATGTGCTAATTCATATGTGCTAATTCATGAATAAATGATGGTAATCTGGGGAAGGGGTTAAATGGGTTGAAAGACCATTCATAAGGGTAAGGGTATACAATCTTCCATATAAGGTGAAGGTTGCGGAGATACACGGAGCACACGCATAAAAAAAAATTCATTGGGGGGAGGAGGTCGTATATTTATTTGGCATCTACATATACAACTCCCAAACACAGCCGACCATCCCTTGTTTGGGTTAGCTTTCCACATGTTCTTTATTTGGGTTATCATGAGTGGTCCACGTGGCTAGCTAGCGGCGAATATTGCCGAAGGTGGGGCTTCCGCTCACGTGGTAAACTGCCGTCTGCTTTTGACAAAACAAGCCGCCCGCCTTGGGCTGGTGTGAGATAGCTGGCGGGGATTCAAGCGTGTGCTCACTAGATCTTCCTGGCTTCGTCAATCGCCACTAGTAATCAATATACCTGAATAAATAATCAAAAGCAACAGAACTTAATTATACATTGGATTTAACAAAGAGCCACAAAGGTAGTCACACCTCACACTCTATTTAGTGGACACCTTGCTCTTCGAATATACACTTTAGCTGTGCAATAATGCTCCTGGATGATGTCTGTGTGAGTTTTTCTTACAATTGGAAATTTAGTATAATAATCAGTGATAAGAAGGTAATCTTGCCAGTCCAAGTAGAATAAGTCGGTCCCCAATGTGTGCCATTGATGAGGAGGTACATCTATAGGCAGGAGGAGGCTCTTTACTGGGGGCATTTTGGTGTTTTTTGACATGTGGGGGCATAGTCTAACTCTACGGTCAATATGTCATTGATGCCCTTTGAAAATAAGGAAGCCTTGGTGCGCAGCCGACATTTTTCACGCCTTGATGTGCATAATGTAGCTGCTTTAATACGTCTTCTTGGGCAACGTTGGAACAATGAATCTCATCCCTTTTATAATTATTCCATCGGCAATTGCTAGTTCATCCTGATAGTTCCAATATTCTCTCAGTTTCTCTGTGCAGTCTATTCTATGTGTTAGCCATCCAACATGTATCACATCGCGTAAGGCATGTAATTGTGGGTCTTTGTCAGTCTCTTCTTTCAACTGTGCGTGCGTGTTGGGCTGGCATTGATGTGGTCATGAAGTTCATGCACTGAGATTTCTAGCCCTGGAACTGCATCTGTTTTGCAGGGTCAATGCAGGATAGTGCATCTGTAAGGGGAACATCTGTTCGAGGTACATATATGACATCGATGTCATTGCATAGGATGCGTAGCAGCATTAGGGGCTATACGTGGAGGGGCATTGTGCAGATCTTTTTTAATGATTGCCTCTAGTGGCTTGTGGTTAGTTTCAACCCTCACTTTGCGTCCTTACACATAGTGGTGGAACCTTTCCAACCCAAAGACGATTGCCACCATTTCACGCTCTATGTTGGAGTAGCATTGTTCTGTTTCGGTCATCACTTTGCTGGTAAAGGCTACAGGCCCTTTGTCTTGTATGAGTGCAGCCCCAACGCCTTGAAGAGATGCATCGACCTGCAGTATTAATGGTTTCTGGCTGTCATAAAATTGCAAGTTTGTTACGGATGTTATCTCTGTTTTCACATTCATAAATGCCTGGTCATGTTCTGGGCCCCATATAAACTCGTTATCCTTCTGTCTCGTAATGGTGTTGTAAGTGCAGCCAGACGAGGGGAGAAGCGGGAATCCCTTGACTCAGAAGTTTGCTGATTTTTTTCAGATTTTTTGGGCCATTTTTAAGTCCCTTATGGGCGTTTGAAAATTCACCCCAAGGTCCTGGGGGATGCCTATATGAAAATATCCAACTTTGTAGTAGATACTTCATAATGGTTTTATTTTGTGCAGACTAGTATGCTGAACAAACTTTATAAATAAACATATGCTCTAAAATCAAATCTTCATGGAGTTTGGGGGCTAATACATGGGGGCTCAGAGGGGGTGGGTGGGTGGGGGGGGGGGGGGGGCGAAGAGCTACATTATATCAATATTTTCTGTCCTACATAGCACACAAACAATAAAAATAAACATCACACAAATAATAAAAATAAACATCCTGTGCATGTTTCAATATCTATATACACAATATAACATGACACTACTATTAGTCTGCTAAGGGTTAATCTGGGCAAGGGCATCCTTCTTTCTTGAAACACATTTCTGTGATCATTGACCACCAAAAGGATTCTCTCTCTCTGAGCAGAATCTTGTGCCATTTCTGCATACTCAGTGATGTCCTTCACACATCTCTCTGTGGCATTATTCACAACACTCAAATCACCCAGAAATTCCCCAACTCTTTTGTACTCTGAGCAGTCCTCCCAGCTCCTTACAGGTCTGTGAAGCCATTCTGTGCCAGCATCCAGGAGGTGGAAGAGGAACCAAGAGCGCTGCCCTACTAATGCACTCAATTGAAACCTCATATGGAAATTATCAGGAAGCACTGGTTTTCCTGTTTGCCATTGATAGTTTGCAGGTGGGCTCATTTCTATCAGTTTCCGTGCCATAGCACGTCGCACATTGGTAGGTAGCTGCTTATCCCACAGGGCAAAAACTACCAGCTCTTGAGTTAAGTACCATGTGTGCCTTACTACAATGACCAGTGCAGCATCAGCCATATTTGCCCCCAGGGAGCCAGCAGGGTATAGGACTTTGTAAGTGTGGAGATCTGTCCACAAAAGCTGATCCAGTCACGGTGCAGATATTGCAGACCTTGCTTGGAGGAAATATTTGGCATGGATCAGCACCAAATATTCACAAAGGGCCTTTAACTGCTGTCTCCCCACGGCTGTCTGTGCAAATTGCCTGTGCATCATTGCTATCTTCAGCTCATCTAGTGCAATGCCCATGAAACGGGTTTGGTTGGTGGATCCGGGTTTTCGCATTCGGAAACCAATTACTGGTGGACGGCCATTAGAACAGGTTCGTTGAACAACGCCACCAAGAAAGGCCACTGTCAAATTCCCTGTGGTCTCTTTGACGGAATGTTCCATTGAGCATCATCTCTCTAGCCCACAGTAGAATTGATTCAGCATGTTGGAACTGCCAATCATGCTGGTTTGCTGGCACGCCCACAAAGCTAGAGAATTGGGGGCAGTGTTTAAATTAGGCCAGGATGCATGGAATCGCTTGAATAGTTGGTTTTCTGGACTTTTGGTTAACTCTGGTCCACGGCAAGCACTGTAACCCAAATACATGTAATTCACCAACAAGATGGCGACATGCTAGCCATATAACTGGTCTGCTAGGCAAGACTTCAAGTCTTGACGACGCTCCTTTATGACGCCCAGTATTCGAAGCAGTGGTGTCAAATACCTGACCCACAATGGCATTTTGAACGCTCCAGTCGTCGGTTACCTCACACAGAGCCCTTGCCTGAGATGCCCCAGAACCATCTGGTATGACAGGGGATGCATTTGTGTTCAAGAAGGCATCTCCATAATAAAGGACGGAAAATATTGATATAATGTAGCTTTTCGCCCCCCCCCTCTGAGCCCCCATGTATTACCCCCCAAACCCCATGAAGATTTGATTTTAGAGCATATGTTTATTTATAAAATTTGTTCAGCATACTAGTCCTGCAAAAATAAAACCATTATGAAGTCTCTACTACAAAGTTGGATATTTTCATAAGAGCAAGTCAATTAACATAAGATTATTCTTGTTAATCAAGCATATATCACGAACCCAGGGTAACGTCGTACTATAAGAATATTGAACAACAATTTTGATTATATTTTGTTTTTCTCCATTTTATTAGTCATCTATTCAGCATTATACTTCTTTGCACACTTTTGTAACTTTTGACTAGTGAAACATGTACTAGTATTTATATAGCATAGATGTGAATGTATCTGGAATAATTTTATCAATACCTAATCATAGGGCATTTTTATGGAAATACGATTCACAGTAGAAAAAAAAAGATAATAAAAAAATAAGCAGTTTGTATGTATAGTAATTAGTCATAAGTAGTTTTTTTAATGTGTGTGTTAATTATTATGCATTTATTACTGGATACTATATGAACTCTTCACACGATGAGACAGTCAAACGTTTGTTTACCTTACACTATTTTTTTTAGATATATGTTTAATTGGGAGTTCTTTACATCAATAATGATTTACTAGTTTCTGAAGAGTACGTAATTAGCTATGTTACTTTGATTTTGTAAGTAATTGTGATCTTTGATTTTGAACATATTTTTTATAAATTTTGCATCATATAAATACTGCATGCGCCAGTGGTAATGCTGGTCCAATAGTGGGAGGATAACGTAAGTAAGTTCAAAACCTTTATTATAAGACCACAAACAGCCCGTAGGCACTAAGAGTGCAGAACCATGAACAAAAATGAAACAGGAGGACAAATACAATACATTACAATACTTATTAAGAAGAAAATGTAGTACTACTATACAACATATTTATACACAGCGAAAGTATTCAATCTCGCAATCACATAATCCTCTGGCGTGGTCTCTTTTTCTTTCTTTTTCATCAAATATGTCTATTATTGATATTTAATAACATAATTATGAACTACACAATATCTACATTTAACTCAATGACGGACGAAGTCTTTATGCCAGCTTGGGGGCTTCCGCATCCGCTTAGGTCTTGTACTCTCGGCAGGCAGAACATCATTCGTCTCATCTTCATTTAGTATGGAATTCCATGGTT
>JAGTTF010005938.1:0-10345 GCA_019095985.1 Streblospio benedicti
TGGCAATCCCCGAATCTCGTAGACCCATCCACTCACCAGCAGTGAATGAATTGAGGGTACATATTTAAATTCAATAAAATGCTATTATTAAATCACGTTGGAACCACATTTTTATACGTATTAAAGAGAAAAAATGTGGTTCCAGCTATTTATGGTGTTTTAAAATACTTACCTAAATTGTGAAAGACGCATTTCCAATACAAAAGTCACTGTTTACATAAAACCATCGATTTCGAAACACACAAAATGTTGGTTAAAATCTCACAATTTTCTTCATTGATCCTCAATTAGAATATCTACTCAAACTCATACAACACATACTTCCACTTTCTAGCACTGCTAAAGCACAAAATTGTAGTATTATTTTGTCAATATCGTTTTGAATTGCGCTATAGAATTAAAATTACAAAGTTCATTTACGAACCACATTTCTTGTCCACCATATTGTATAAACAGAGCCGATTTCCGGCAAAAACCTGTCTTCACTTTGTGTAGGGTCATTATTTATCAATCGGGTAGACTTAGTTAATCTGTTCTTTAGAGCCGTGGTTATGGATCAGTTATTGTGATTTTTATTTATGGAACCACATTTTAAAATCCCAAATAATAATGAAACTGCAGGAATAAAAAAAGAATAAAAAATAAAAAATACATTGATATTATCAATATGAGCAGGCTTGTATAAATTTAATGAACCATCAATCGAACCACATTCTAAAACAATGGAACCACATTTGTGGAGCCACATTTATGGAACCACCACCCATTTATAGAACCACATTTTGAGACACAATTAATACCCAAAACTAAAAAAGAGAAGTTTATTGAAAGCAGACCATATTTATGGAACCACATTTATGGAACCACATTTTTCACAGCCCCTGAACCACCCAATTTTTCTCAAACCACATTTATGGAACCACATTAAATGGAACCACATTTTTTATCGGGGGGACACCCCCCGAACCCCCCATTTTTATCGGGGGGACACCACCACCCCCGAACCCCCCCATTGTATAGAACCACATTTATGGAACCACATTTTATGGAAACATATTTTCAGTACAATCTAATGAGATTGAATGACACCCCTCAAACCAAACAATTTTTCTCGGGGGGACACCCCCCGAACCCCCCGAATTTATGGAACCACTTTTAAGGAACCACATTTTTTTTTCAGGGGGACACCCCCCGAACCCCCACATTTTTTTGGAAAGCAGACCATATTTATGGAACCACATTTATGGAACGACACCCACGGTTTATTACAAACAATATTAATGAGATTATACATCAATAGAACGAGTAGTAACTACTGTGAAGAGAAAATCACTAAAAACCATAAAAATGACACTCTAACCGCCACCCCTTAATGGTAAATATAGTTTAGTCCCATAGAGTAACCAATCTCCGTAACAGTGGATGTAGCCAATTCGTCAATCTTGGTCGTTATGATTCCTGTTTGGAGACTCTATTTTATATCGTAAAATGTGATTTAAAAGACTATTGAAATGAAAATAAATTAAAAATTATTTTAATAAATATCAGCATCTAAGTTTTTTAGCACAAATACATTATTTTTGAAACTTTGCTTAAATACGAAAAATAATCATTATCGTAACATTTCTAATGTCGGAAGCAGACTAAAATTCGAAAGTGAAGCTGAAAATTCAACTGTATACATAATTGGAATGATCATTGAACTCTATTTAACATTTTTATTGTACATAAGTATCTGTCTAATAACTTGGATAACATAAAGAGAAATAAAAATGTACATGCTGGCATTAATTTAATGGGAAAGAAAAGATTTCATTAAAAATGTGACGTTCATGGGTTTCGCATGTTTTCAAAAAGAAGGCAAGAAACAGTGAAAGTTTCACTTGATAAACGTAAGTCAATATTTGATAAATATTCATGGAACCACATAAAAAAGGTTTCTTTTCTTAATAAAGAAAGAAATGTGGTTCCTAATATTATCTAATAGACGTTATATGATATCAAAGAAAGTCCCCTATATTTAACATTCCCTTGTTTAAACTTGCTTGCCTTCCGCTTTGCTACAATACAACAGCCACATGTAGGAAAATGCTCTTTGAAAGTCAATGGTACCCGTGAGGACGACAAATCAATTACAGGAAATATATGCACATGCCTTATTTCTTAAGTAAAACCGCCAATACCCATCTACCCGCTACTATATTTAAGAACAAAATTGTATAATACTGGTCTGCAGCATCTGCACTGTCGTGGCATCTCAGCTATCGTTCTGAGAGCACCCACCACTGTTCTACCTCCACCAGCCCCTGAACTGGATACACATCAGTCTTGACACTGCCTAGTATCTACACACCTGATTGCAGGATATAATCATTACAAATATGTCCCACCCGTTAACAGCACACTGTTCTACCAATACTCACGCCCATTCTGACTGCACGCAAACATGTCCAGACACCACCCACAGCCTTACAGCCCAAGAAATTACAAAAATAGAACCTACACTGTTTGGATCTACACAATCAAAGTCCGTCTCACCGAAAGAGGACGTTATGTTTCCCTGCTTGGAAGTTGGTGGAACGCCAGTCGCTCTAAACGTGACGCTACTAAATCAATATGCAACAAATACTATGAGGCAGGTGCTTGCTGGTATAAGTCACGTGAGCACCAGCTGCCATGCTGCAGTACTTGAAGGCCAAGGGCAAGGACGTTTGAATGGCAATTTGGACCGATTTTGAAATAAATCTTGAAATACACAAAACCAGACAGAAAGGGGGGAAATGAATGCTGCGTTGCAAGACAGAAGGTACGTGAGATAGATTTGAGACCAACGCGAGCCGTCTCCGCCCAGCCAATATTGCGTGATGCGTGTAAGTTTGAAAACCCTTAGCGTATTTATATATAGATGGTAAAGTTATGAAATAATATCCTAGCATTAGTCACAATATTCTTTCCCCCAACACCTTGATCGAAATATTCTTATAAACCCCGAAATTAAATAGCCGCAAAAATATTTCTAGTTTTACAGCAACGAACGTTGTTCGTGCTAAATGATTGTATTAGTGAGGTTGGGGGCGGAGGGTAGAGAGGTTGCTTCAACGTAGATTTATATATGTTTCTATTAGACTGGATTTTCGAGATTTTTGTTTTTGGTGGAAATCGTATTGAATTACACGTCAGGACCGAAAATTTGGCAGTTCTTTAATTTTACAACATTTAATCTTTTATCATCACTAAGAAATAAATATAGTAATGTCGTTGTTGTGATATATGTATTTTATTCTCCATTTGTTCGTGGCCAATTCTAACTTCATAGGAGAAAATGAGACCGTGATTGCATACTTTGAACGCTAGATTTTCACTAGTAATAAAGCAACATACTGCGTTTTTACCCGAAATCAGGGTACACCAGCAGAATAAAGTTCAACTACATCAAAAATCAAAATATATTGTTACCTGCATCAGCCGGTTGCACTTAAAAGGTTCCATTATTCAAAGTATTGATGGTGATTTTATTATCACACTTTGAGACCATAATATTGTAAATATTTTAAGAAATCTATCGACACTCCCCAGATCAAGACGACAAAAATTGTTTTTTATTATCGCCCTACCTGTCTGCTAACATATCGTTTATCGAAAGGGCTATGTTAACAATATATGCAACAGCCATGCGCGATTGATTAAGGCTGTTTTTCTGAAAAATGCATACATATGCATAAATTATGATAATGAGCCATTGATTAGCGCTGTCAGTCGAATGAAACGTTAAATATTATTGGTAGTTGCGCCATCTGTTAGCCAATGAGATGGCGCAATAAATTAGCGCCGCCAGTCGAATGAAACGTTAAATATTATTGGTAGTTGGGCCATCTGTTAGCCAATGAGATGGCGCAATAATTAGTTTGTTCGATAAACAGAAATACGCCATCATTTCTCGTGTGAGCGTGATTTATGATGACGAAATAAACATAGATATGGCGGATGTGACAAATTTTATTAGGTATTTTTTACATATTTTTAAATTACATCGTTATTTAAACGTGTTAGTGTTTAATCGTGTCGGATAAATTTTATTCGCTCGATTAGGTGGCAATAGTTTTACATGCCGTTTTTCTGCGATAATCGTGTTTTTACATGTCATGTGCTGTGCCAAGTCAATCTCTAATGAAATTGTCGGACCATTCAGTATTTAGGCCACGGTAACTTGATTCTATGGATGACGAGAGCGCCGATGCATTGAAATAACCCCCCGATAGATAAAATAATCTTCAAATGGCTTATGCTTTTATTCGGCCAACGATGCAGCTAAAAATCCATGTTTTTATTATATTGACGCCCGATGGCGCCATATTTGCTAGTGACGCCACGCTACCAAGGACGCCAATGCATTCGGTTTCGGTTTTAAAGCAGGTGCGAGGGATATTGCGCATGCGCACTCACACGGAAGTGTATATGTTTCCTGTTAAAATTAGTAAGTTTTATTTTTCTATTTTCTGGCAAGCATTCGTAATAGATGTGATGAAAAAAAAAATTACAAATGGCTTACACATTTGTTTAGTTGAGAACGCAGGTGACAAATGTAATGTTCAATTGATTTGACAACCAGAATCATAGTAGAACTAAGACAAAAATGTAGATGGCTGAGCGATAATAAATGCCGATTTTTTTTCTGTTGTTGGTGCTTGTGATAATAATAAGAACCTATGGTTTGAAACTGGGGCATGAACACTTCATATCTTTTGCTTTTTTTTCTAGTATTTCATAGTTTATATCTTGAAGGATAAACATACATACCCTCACTTGGCATTGCTTTTTTTTATTTCTTGTGGTCGTTCGATTCTGGGCTATTGATTCTGTTGTCTCTACTTTGTACAGTATAGGTCCGAATAACAATTTTGACTATTATTTTAATTAGATAATTTTAAAGTTATGTCATCTAGTGTACATAAAGTTAAATAAATTATTGACATGTAAATTGGTTCATTAGTTTATCTTTACTTTTATGTATATTGTTAACAGAAATTAATAATTTTAATGATACAAATTCTCAAAGAGTAAAATTCATTCAAATACTAAACTACGACATGAAGAAATTAATTAAAATTTACATTTTTTCTTATTTAATTATTCATATCAAGGACAAATATGTCACAAATTATAAAACAACAAAGAATCGTTCTCTGTATATATTAAATTTTAAAAACCGAAACACTCAACTGAATTGAAATAAATACAAAAACTTACAAAGTGCAACCAAATAAAACATTACAGTAATTTTCACTAGTAGTTATGTCATCTAGTGTACATAAAGTTGAATAAAATTATTGACATGTAAATTGGTTAATTATTTTATCTTACTTTTATGTATATTGTTAACAGAAATTAATAATTTTGATGAAAATTTTTATTGTAATCTATGGGTTCGCGCCCCACGGACGCAAATGGATAGTCCATCAATTTATAACAGCACGACGATTAATCTCAACAGTAGGCGGGACGTTATGTACGATATAAAATGCCGCGTTCGCTAGAAACTATTATCGACAGTCGTTTACGAACGCCACGCAGACACCCAAAATAAAAAGCGGTCGCTGAGAAAACCCGTTGTCGACTCGACATTTACGAAGCAGTTTTCTCGTGAAATTAAGAGAGATTGAAAACGCACAGTGATTATGGGAACATTGGAAATAGTAGTAAGGCAGGGAACGCTGCCTAGGTTTGAAGCGCAAACGGCACTGGTGGGTAAAAAAATGTCCGAAATTCGAGATTCACTACGGGTCGCCGCCTCGAAGCAAGTTCAGTAATTATATATATATTAGCAATTGATTTTAATATGGATTTAGATCTATGCACCAAATGCAAAAAAGGCCAGTAGAAGCAGCCTATCACGTTGCAATTGAATGTGATATTTGTATTAATTGGACACACATAGGATTCAGGACATGGAAGATTTACTGTGTCCAGTATAAAATTATGGATTTCTTTGTTCAGAAATTTGGTTATGGCTGATTAAGTTTCTTTCACCTTATAGAAAATGTCCTCTACATATAATTCTAAGAAATTGATTATGAATAAACGTTTGTTGCTAAATTTCGTGGGGGTATACCACTATCTAGTTACATCATTACGCCATAGACGTCATAAAATAGGACCATTTATATCATTAGTGGAATTTGATTGGTTGCAAAGGTAAACAGAATTTTGTAGAGGGCGTCTTTTCAGATGCCCTCGACATTGTGCTTGTGGTCTACAAGCGTGGAAGTGTGAGGGAGCCCGACTTAGATGGATTCAGCGGGTGGATAAAGATGCTGATTTTCAAAAATCTCGGATAGCTCAATCAGAAGCGTAATAGATGTATATGAGAAAGCTTGCAGACCTCAGTATTCTGGACCTCAGGGGGGCAGCACGGGGTGGGTGCATTATTGATGAGCGTAGTTCGATTACCACCATCAAAGTGCTTTAGGATTGTGCAAGGTTTGTAGAAAACGTTTTTTCTAAATATGACATAATGGTCTCACCTTAAAATCTGACTGTCCATTTTTTTTATACAAATATCTTTTTACTCCTTCTCAATCCGCTCTCTAGCTCAGCTACCTTGCTAGCCGTCGCATCGATGTCTCTTTTTTATGCTAGCTAGAGCTCAATTATCACGTCTTACACTTGGCGTTAATAGGTGTGGTGAGGAGCCTTGTGGGGAGGGTCATGAGCACTCCTTGTTAGCTGGGGTGGTGTTAGTAGTGAGTAAAAATAAAAACGTGGCCGTTTTCTTCGTAATCTCGATTTATTATTTTTTTTATTACAGCTAATATTTTTTTCATGTTGCGGTAGTGCGATCGATTTCCCCTTTCCGCCTTCTCTTTGTCTCTACAAAAAAAGAAGGCAACGTCAACATTCAATTTTCTTCCCAGTAAAAAAAAGCTATATTTTTAGAGGGTCGATATACTAACGATTCTCCTATACTGACTGACGACTTTTAAAATCGCTATGACCAGTAGTAGTAGAGTCCCAAAAATTATGCAGGATTGATTACTATTATCGCTTCGTCGCACAAGTGGGCTAGCATTTTAAGCACTTCTTCCGCGTATTATTATAAGCAATGCTGATCTGCTTCTAACGTCGCCCCGATATTGGTTTTATTACTTTCCCTCTCGCTTTCAGGCTCGCGGCAATCCCCACCCCGCGATGGTCGCCCACCATTGCCACCATTGGGAGTGTGGGTCCCGTTCCATGTCCCGAGACCATCGCTGACGGAGACCAACACCACGACAACCCTCTCCAGCGTTCGACTCAAGGTAACCACCCTTCTACTATTAGCCGCTCTTTTATAAAAAACCTATGACTCCGCCTTCTATTTTTAATCATTTTTTTTTTCAGACCACCAAGATCAAAGCACCCCGCATCGTCAGAGCCAAAGCGACCACCACGGAGCTCTCCCATGAGCGGAGGTAACCGGTGCTACTACCACCCTTCTACTATTCATTGTTTTTTTTTAAAAACTACGACCCCCCTTCTATTTTTAATAATTTTTTTGTGACCGACACCGTCGTGACCCTACGTCTGTGGTGAGAGCTGAAGTGATTGCAGCGTTGGGCAGCTCCATAGGAAGGGGGGAGCGCTTTGGTGGAAATGGTGGTCGCGATCATAAGCGCCTCCACACCGTCTCCGTCTTCGACCCGGTGGTGCAGAGAGTGACTACATAACACTATCCCCGATGCCCCCCTCACCTCCTGTGCGTGTTGGCGTGAGGAAGCAGAGCATCAAAGACAGCAGCGACCGAGGCGGATGATGAGGTGGAGCAGGAGGCTTGAGAGAGAGAGGAGGTAGAGCAGGAGAGAGAGAGACAGCAGGAGGTTGGAGAGGATCAGCGTTGCGAGGAAGAGGTGGTGGAGCCGGGGAGATAGAGACAGCGGAGGGTGGAGAGGAGCGCCAGCGGGGAAGACAGAGACAGCAGGAGGGGTGGAAGAGCGCCAGCGGAGACGCCCAGGTTTACGTGCCCCGTTCCGTTCGAGACCGGCTCACCTATGATGGGCTATTCAGGCAAGGTGAGGAATAGTGTGGGACTGGGGTGCTGTTTTTTAAAAAAAACACCTGTCATTTTCCTTCAGTTAAGACTTATTATATTTTGAAGCAGTTAGTGAGTATTTAGTCATTGATATATTTTGAAGTTCGTGTGTGTTTTTTTAAAAAGTATGGGCGTTTTCTTTACTTAAGACTTGTTATTATATTTTGAAGCTAAGAGTGGTCATCAATAGGGATGAGTGCTGTTTTAAGTTGTTATTAAATGAGTGCCTGTTTTCTTTATAGCTAGTATTTTTAGTCGCCAATAGGGGGGATGAGTGCCATTTTAAGTTGTTATTAAATGAGTGTCTCTTTTCTTTAAAGCTAGTATTTTTAGTTGATAGGGTATGAGCACTACTTTGAAGTTGTTATGATATTTTGAAGCTGGGAGTCAGTGTTTAGCCATTGATATATTTTTTGAATTTTGCATGTCTTTTTTAAATAAAAAGCGAGAGTTTCCTTTAGTTAAGACTGTTTATTATATTTTGAAGCTAGGGTAACTGTTGATAGGGTGAGAGTGCTATTTTAAGTTGGTATTAAACGAGTGCCTGTTTTCTTTATAGCTAGTATTTCTAGTCATCAATAGGGAGGTGAGCTGGAGTCGCGGCTATTTAAGTTGTTATACGTTATTAAACGATGTCTTTTTTCTTTGTTCTCTCATTTTTCCCTCAACTACCCATGAACATCTGATTAAGCTACAGATGCGACGCTACTCGGTTTTTAATGCCCCCAGGATCTGATCATTCGATAGAGAGATGTGAAATGTTGACGTCCAATTATAGGGGTTCAGGTGATGTTTTGTCGCGCGAGAGGGCGTTTAAATTCCCGGTTAGCGATTTAATAGTTTTGACGCTGCCACACGCGATACAATTAGACCGTTATGATACCGTCTGCAGGTGGTTTTGGCGGTTAATTGGGTGGGTCGAGTCGATCGGACTTTGTGACAACTTGATGGAGCTATATTTTCTCATAGTCAGGGTGCCAAAGCAGATATTTTAGCCTAACCGTGACTCGGTCGATAGTTTTTTTATGATTGATTTTACATCCTTGGGACCTCACTATTGCATATCTGGCGGATATCAAGCATGTATCCTTGAGGCTTTTGAGGAATTCAAGATGGCGTCCAAGATGGCTGCCAAACAATTAGAAATCATAATTTTTGAACTATTAGACACAGAATAGAAAAGTAATACCACTTTTTCAATAGTTTCTGACATCTGCAGTTCATTTCTGATGTTGTTTTTTATGATCTGAGGTCACAGATCCAAAATGGCCGCTAAGATGGCCGCCATTTAATGAGAAATCATAGCTTCTGAAATATTTAATGTAAAATAGCAAGTAATACCATTTTCTCAATAGTACTAGACCAGCCGTTCATTCCAATTATGTTTTCATGATTTGAGGTCACAGATCCAAGATGGCCACGAAGATGGCCGCCTCTCAATGAGAATTCATTACTTTTTGAACTATTTGATGTCGTACTGTGGTTACCATCTTTTCCACCATTTAATTGGAATTCAAAATTCAAAAGTTAAGCTAAACTGAGTTTCAAATATTTTGTATTATATTAAGACCTCTTCAGGAGAACAAAATAAGTTTAGATTAACTTTTGAATTTTGAATTTCAATTAATGGTGGAAAACGGTAGCCACAGCATGAGAAGAACCACCTAAAACAAATGATTAATCTTAGTAATTTATGTGATGTGGAATATCAAGTAATACCAACTTTCTAAATATTTTTTTGTACATCAGCATTCTAAAACATTAAGGTGCCACGATGGGCTGACTCCATTCTGTTTGCTGCCAGCGTATCTGGGTAAAGGGCCATAATTTCTAGCTGTTTGTAGTCTGGCGGTGCGATGCTCATTGGGACTGTTTGCACCCTGAGAACCAGGATTTCTTGGTCCTGAGATGCTGTCAGGAATAACTTTTTGTGGTTGACAATAAACCCAATTGCCTCGAGCATGAGACAGTGTGCGGCCTTCCTGATGAGGCCGGATTGGATTCTGGTTCATTAGGAGTAAGTTTTCCATGTAGATGACCATATGCATCCCTACCCTGCGCAAGAAGCTCACTACAGTTTGATTAGCTTGGTGGATGCATGGCACTGATGCCAGTCCAAAGGGAAGGCAAGTGAACTCATACAGATTGTTGCCACTGAAACCGTAAGAATTTCATGTGTGCTTCATGGATTGAATGCACTACTAGGCGTCCTTCAAGTCGACTTTAATGAAGAAGATCCCTTTCATGAGCATGTTTTTCACTAACGGCATGCCGTCCATT
>JAGTTF010005939.1:0-16256 GCA_019095985.1 Streblospio benedicti
TATTACTTTGTCTTATAATATTCATTGTGATATTTCATAAGACAATAATCAAAGATCTTTTGCGTTATTAGGACTAAATCAAAAACTAAATAAGCACTGGTGACATACATTATATTTTGAACTATCAACTTTTTACAAGTTCTTCTATTTCCACACTCTTCTCACGAGTAATTGTTTGAGTCACTTCAAGCATTGTTATATCTAAAATAATAAATATCTTAAATACATAGCGAACTCAGTGATGAAAGCTTACTTTCACAATCCTCCTCAATTTCACAACCATCACACTCATCTAAATTCATCGGTTCCTCTGTCGCCGAATGAGCTGAAATAATGCATAAATATAATATCTACTTTGTTCATTTCAGTCGAGATACAAGCAAATAGGTGACGTGTTGTTTTTTATTTAAAAAAAAAATATATATACCGTCAGCATTCGCCGTCGTATTTGATGTAAGAGGAGGGGTAGAACATGAGTGCGGTAATAATTCATGCTCTTGGCCGTCAAGATTATCATTCTCATTATTATCCACACTTTGATCAGTTGCGACAAGTGTCTTAACCACAGTTTTATGTCCATCGCCATCACACTCGTCTAAATTCATCGGTTCCTCTGTCGCCGAATGAGCTGAAATAATGCATAAATATAATATCTACTTTGTTCATTTCAGTCGAGATACAAGCAAATAGGCGAACGTGTTATTTTTTATTTCTTAAAAAAAATATATATATACCTTCAGCATCCGCCGTCGTATTTGATGTAAGAGGAGGGGGAGAACATGAGCCCGGTAATAATTCACGCTCTTGGCCGTCAAGATTATCATTCTCATTATTATCCACACTTTGATCAGTTGCGACAAGTGTCTTAACCACAGTTTTATGTCCATCGCCATCATGCTCGTCTAAATTCAACAGTTCCTCTGACGTGGAATGGACTGAAATAATGTGTAAATATAATATATCTACTTTGTTCATTTTAGTCGAAATACAAACAAATAGGTGAACGTGTTATTTTTTATTTCTTTAAAAATATTTACCGTCAACAGACGTCGTGATCAATTGAGGAGGGGGAGAAGAACTTGAACGCTCTAATAATTCAAACTCTTGACCGTCAAAACTATAGTTTTCATTAAACACACTTTGTCTAGTCAAATTCGAGTGAAAATCAGATATTTCATCTTCCTCTTCTTCAAGCTCAATCAAAGATTCTCTTGAGATTGAACGTCGTCTAGTATTATCTTTTATACACACCGAAAGCGACTTCAAATTTACGCGTACATATCTAACAAATATTAGGAAGAAGAAGAGATTAGATATGTAACAAAATTGATTTTATTTTGCGAGAAGTGAAATACTTCCCTCACACAAAATTAAACAACTCAGGAGACTAACAAAGATAGCTCCATATAACATTTTCTGAGAACTAAAAGAGCATAATGCATCATATATATATTTGTTTCATTAATGCAATCTCTTAAACTACAAATATCGAATTAATACACCGTTTTTAGAAGTCTGTTTTATTTTTTTAAAAGAACTATGTAAAATGTTTACATTCTAAATCAACTAATGCTAAGTGGTTATTCCGTCACTGAAATTATAGTGGGTATAATTTCAGTTTTTAAAAAGTATTTCATAATGAGCTCTTTTCTCCAAATTGACATTATCAGAAGTTCAAATCTTGAAAGCGAACGTGGTGATAAAGGCTATACACAACTTATATATATTCACAAACTGACAAATTCACGCTGACGTGACTTTTGTCATCACTTAAATATATCACTACCGGATATATAATACTGTGTAGTTGGTATGTAGCATATGGTTTCATTTCTCTATTTTTATTTCTTTTCTGCTATTTATTCCAAAATCAAACATATATATTAAAGCTTTTCAATACAAAAGTATCCTTTTCAAAATAACTTCCTAACAACAATATTGACATTAAATCAAAAGTCTTTCTTTTTCACTAAAATTATAATATTTCATTTCATCCACCCAACCATCTATTACTGCACCACTCCATCCCTCAGCCCACTACACACATGTCACGTACTCCATCTTCACATTCATTCTTAATTATTCCCAATCCTCTCTCTATAACCTGGAGGATACTTTTGTATTGAAAAGCTTTAATATATATGTTTGATTTTGGAATAAATAGCAGAAAAGAAATAAAAATAGAGAAATCACTATCGGAGTTATATTGAATAATAATTTTGGTATATTAGATTTAACGGTGGACGAATGGGAATCATTTTGCAGTCTCATTAGCGGTTTTAAACCGAATTTACCAATAAATAGTTCCGATATATGGTCAATCAACAATAAAATATTTGCAGCAATTGAACGAGATAAAAAATATTTGACTGGTGCTACTGTCACGAAAGTGGCTCGGACACAATGCATGCTGATAGATTGACAAAGTGCCCAACAAACGAAGTCAGTGGAAAGCCTGTCGGATTAAGGCTGGCACAGTTGGTGAAGCTAAATATAGCATATACATATACATTTTCGAAAAACACCCGCAAAACTCTGTAAAACAGCTAAAAAACGCCATCAAATGGGTGAAAAACACAACCAAAATGCTAAAATTAAACCGTGAAAAGTTGGTAGTGCAAAAATGTTTGTCGTTTCATAGTTGTCCAACTTTTCACGGTTTAATTTTAGCATTTTGGTTGTGTTTTTCACCCAATTGACGGCTTTTTTAGCTATTTTACAGAGTTTTGCGGCTGGTTTTTGAAAAGTGTATATGCCCACTAAAGGATGCAGTCAAAGGGGGAGTAAAAACCCAGTCAAAATGCTAAAAATGGCAAGAAAAAAAAGTTAGGAGTGCAAAATGTTTGTCGATGAAACAGCTACCGCAGTATTGTGAGTTGAGTTTCTAGACCTGTGTATTTTTTGTGCACAACTACATGCAACTATATTGCAAGGTTAGAATGATAGAGTGTGTGTTATGAAATACATTTTTACGTTGCATGGAATAGTCTTCAGTTAATGACAACCCAACGAATATGGTATGCGCTAGTTTTATTTCTTTTTATTTATAGAATAACACGTTATGAAAAAAATGAAAATCCATGTAATGCAAGAGTATGACGATAGTGTGAACCACAAAAGTCTGTTTTGTGACAATACTTCAGTCTAGGTATAATTGGACATCACTAGCAAGCTTGTAAATGGTGAGAGTTGCAAATTGTTTTTTTCGTGGAATACACACAGATCTGTTGCTGGAGTTGTACAGAGTCACTTTCAAATGGTCTAATACGTAGGGTGAAGCTGATCTCGGGGTAGATATGGCATGAACTTTGTACTTGTGGGAGAGCTTCGTTCTAGTTGTGATGTCGTACTTGTACCCGGGTGGAGTGACTAAAGACAGACAGGTAAAAACTTCAGCTGACGATCGTGAAGGTACTCTTATAGTGTAGGGTGCTAGTAAGTAGAATTTGGCATTTCCATAACCAGCTCTTCGAATGGGATACGGTGCACTTCTATGTAGTTTTGTAATAACAAGCTCTGGAGAGTGCTTCTCTTCGCGATACGTATCTCCAAATTTCTGACTATGATAAGCAGGTTCAGGTATTTCGGTCAAATTTTGTGAGTTGGAATCTAGAGTTTGAGAGACTTTAATGTGTTGGGTGGATTGTAAATCGGCGGTAGGAATCTTCGGTATGCTTTGACATTCGTCATAGTGCAGAATGTCTACGGTTGATTGAATGGATTCCATGATCTACTATGGATGGAGGTATGAAAGATAAAGGTGTGTAGCTATCCCAGGGAGATTTTTCTGTAATTATGCTTGTTGTGTCTTATTCTACTCTTAGTGGATTGATTCTTAAAAAAAACATGAACAAATTGCAATCTAAGCATATTTATTGGTAGAAAAACAACATCAAAGAAGATAACCTAAACATGATTCTAGCACAATAGTTTCATAGTTTTTTTCTACGTATGCTATGACATCACAAGAGTGCACACTAAGCAAACTAAATGTAGCAAAAAAAGGGTCATTTAAGAATAACAACAAAGAGGAAAACAAAAATGTATACTACAGTGTTTTTTAGTTTTCCTCACAAATTATATGTACATTATGAAAGTATACAATAGGTAAACTAAATATTATTAACCTACAATATGAACCAATGTTTTTGTAGTTTTCCACACAGTATATGTACATAAAAAGAGTATACAATAAGCAAACTAAATATACTACAATTGAGAAAGCACACTTCGGAGTAACACCCAGAAAAGAGTATTACAGTTTTATGGTAGTATTAAACAGTGTTTTTAGTTTTCCTCACGTATTATATGTACATTATGAAAGTTTACAACAAGCAAACTAAATAGTATTAACCTACAATATGAAACAATGTTTTGTAGTTTTCCACGCAGTATATGTACATTAACAGAGTATACAAGAAGCAAACTAAATATACTACAATTAAGAAGGCACACTTTGGAGTAATATTCAGAAAAGAGTATAGGGCCTCGTCGCTATTGGCTTCTGCCTCGTCGCCTCATTGCCTCGTCGCTTTTTCTGATTTGCCTCAATTTTTTTATAATTTCCACCACTAGGATAATCTTATGACAGAAATGGTTAAATCTTAATATGTGGAACGATAACAAACTATTTTGATTAATATCAAAATAATATTATCACATCTTTTCACTTCTCAGTTTCCATTGTGATTAAGCATACTGAGTACTTTATGATATTATGTAATTTTCGTTATTTTGTTAGTTTTCATGCAACAAGTGTATATTATATATATTATACACATATAGGTGATCAGAACTTACAGTTATTTTGTTAGTTTTAATGCAATAGATATTGCATTAACACTAACAAAATAACATGATGGTCCTTTCTGTATTTTTTTAATTACATATTCTTTGTAAATGCTCACAAGTGAAAACTTGCCATTTTGATTTTTTAAAAGTAACATTAATAGTTTTCATTTTCACGGCTTTGACATTGTATTGCAAGGAAAACATGAGTAAATCTTACAAAAAATCTAAAACCGATGGTAAAGTGCGAAAACTAGAGTTCTATTTCAGTTCTGCAAATGACAGTCCAAGTACTAGTACATCCACTTCCAAACTCACACTCACAGATTCTGCTGCAACAAGTGGTTATCAAGAAAGAAATGAATTCTTGAGTTCAGAGATGGTTCCAAGTACAGATTCTGCTACAAGTGGTTATCAAGAAAGAAATGAATTCTTTAGTTCAGCGATGGTTCCATGTACAGATTCTGCTACAAGTGGTTATCAAGAACCAATCATGCCTCCGACATGTGATCGTATTCGAGATGTTGCTGAAGACAATCCGGTGATGGAGACGGAAGGACCATCACCAATCGACATAGCATATTATGCACAAAAGAGGTCTTCAGGTCACTCATCACTTACAGACAGTGAGAGGCAAAATATTTTGGGGAAAAGATGGTCAGCTGCCAAAGGATATAGATTTCCACAAAATTCTGCAAAAAGACGATACAACAAAGACTGGGAAAAGAAACACCAATGGTTGTGCTATTCAACAGAAGAAAATGGTGCATACTGCTCCATATGTGTTTGTTTCAACTCTAGTAAATTTAACGCAGAATTTATAACCTCTCCTTTTCAAGATTGGAAAAATGCTGTTGGTGAGTTACGAGGTGCACTTAATAATCATGAGAAAAGTGAAGGGCATCAAGAGGCAACTGAAAAATCTGAATATTTTATGAACATAACAAATCGTAAACAGGAAACACTCCTGCAGTCTACTAGACGGTTTTATGAAGATAAAGTTGAGAAGAACACCAAGACACTTTTGTCAATCATTGATGTGATAGTAGTCCTAGGTCAAAGAGGTTTGGCACTGGGTGGATATTATAGCAAGGATACAAAGAAAGAAGATGGAAACTTTCAATTCTTTATTGACTGGAAAAGTAGCATGGATAAGGATCTGAAGCATCACCTAGAAACAGCACCTTTGAATGCAAAATACCTGTCACCTCAAACTCAGAATGAATTCATTGAATGCATAAACAAAGTGATAAAGGAGTCCATAGTAACGAAAGTTTCACAGTCCAGTTTTTTCTCCATACTTGCAGATGAAACTACAGATTCTTCAACAATGGAACAAATGGCAATATGTCTCCGGTATCTGCATGGAGAAACATCATCACAAACAGTAAAAGTTTCAGAGGATTTCATAGGATTTGTAGAATTGAAGAAACAGGATAGTGAAACCATTGCAGGTGCAATTTTAGCCAAGCTGCAGGAGTGGGGTCTCCCAACTGAAAAACTAAGAGGTCAGGGCTATGATGGTGCAAGTGATGAGTGGCCATGTAGCTGGTGTTCAAGCAAGAGTTACTAGAGCTTTACCAAAGGCACGATACTTCACCCATTGTGCAAACCACAGACTCAACTTAGTAGTTGTAGCCACATGCAAAGCTGTTCCTGAAGTTCGCAATTTCATGCAAACTTATCAAAAAATGACATTTTTCTTGGAAACAGCGCTAAAAGGAAAAAAAATAGTAAAGGCACATGTCACAAATGCCAATTCCCTTCAGGATATATTGTCCGGAGATGGAGGGAGAGATGAAAGTGAACTGATCGTAGTTACAAACAAAGCCTTCATTCCTACTCTATGTGATACAAGATGGTTGTCAAGGGGTGATTCTATAAGCGCACTTTTGGCAAATTTTGAGCAAATTTACGATTCACTTGTGCATATTTCCACTGTTTCAAGCTCACAATCCTCTTCAGATGCTACATCATACATTCACAGTTTGGAGCAATTCAGTTTCATATATGCTGCAGTAATTAGCCAGTATTTACTGGCATTTGTCAGGCCACTTAGTGTAGCATTGCAGTCTACAACATGCAATCTGGTTGATGCACATGAAAGTGCTCAGGGATTGATCAGTACAATCCGCACCCTGCGAGACAATGCCGATGTGCAGCAGAAATTGTTTGACCGTGCTGCAAGTGTTGCAAACAAAATTGGTGTAGTTCCATCACGACCAAGGAGGGCAGGAAGGCAACAGCACAGAGCAAATGCAGCTGCAGCAGATGATACGGTTGAAAGCCACTTCAAAGTTAATTACTTTCTTCCATTTGTGGATCATATTCTTTCTCACCTTCAGGAGCGATTTCCAGCTGACATAAAAAGTGTGTTGCTCGTTGCATACCTCATACCTGCCAACCTGGACAAACTAACAGCTGAAAATGTGGACTCGCTAGTTCAGGAATTTGATGATGACTTGCCTGCTCCTACAGAAATTGAACAGGAAATACTGAGATGGCGAGGCAAATGGAACTCTGTGTGCAGAAAACCAGACACTCTCTTAGATGCAGTGAACAGTTGTAATGAGACATATTTCCCTAACATTGCTTCCATGCTGACAATGCTGCTCACCCTGCCTGTTGGGTCATGTTCCTGTGAGAGATCATTCAGTGCACTTAGGCGTTTGAAGACATGGACCAGGAGTTCCATGGGAGAAAGTCGCTTGAATGGAGTAGCACTTCTTTACATACACAGAAATGCACCATTTGTGAAAAACCTAAAGCCACTCGATGTGCTGAAAACATGGGATGAAAGCATGGAACGCAGAATTGCATTGGCATTCCAGTAGACAGAATATGATGATAGTTGATAGTCATGACAATTTGTGTTTGCAATAGCTAGTTATCTCAAGTCACAATGTAACTTTTGCCAGTGAAATAGTTTTTGTAAGTTTGACAGAATGTGATAATAGTTGATAGTCATGACAATTTGTGTTTGCAATAGCTAGTTATCTCAAGTCACAATGTAACGTTTGCCAGTGAAATAGTTTTTGTAAGTTTGATAGGAAAGATAGAAAAGAGGTCTAATGTTAAGTAGACATAAGGTTGTTTTCAAGTTGCACATCTTGTCACTTGTATTTCATTTTATATATACATGTAATTATGATAAAGCTAGGTCATTTGTTAAGGCAACATGTTAATGAATGTGTTATTATTTCATAATTGTATAAGAATTGCTTATTGTTTGTTTGGAAGGCTTTTGTTGTTATTGTTTTGTTATTGTTGTTTTGTTATTAAACAAGAAAATTTCATCTAAGATTTGTTGTTTTATTTATTTTATATTTTTAATTCATAATGAGATGTAATGTATTGAAGATATTACAATATAACAAACATTGCAGTCCTGGTATTTTGATGTATTGTATAAAACAAATTTTCTTCATATATGTAATTTTTTAATTTAAAATCATGCTTAGCTTTAGCCTCAGATTGCGCCAGATGTCACCATTTTTAATCTAATTTTCAAAATTTTCTGGGGGGAATCCCCCCCAGACCCCCCCTATTAAGCTTCGTGCCTGCGGCACTCGCTACAGTGCCACAGGCACTGTCTTTCACCAAAGTTTGCCTCGTCCCTTTTGCAAGTCTAGCTAACCATAGCCAGGATGGCTGCTTTTGTTGTCTTCAAATGCACGATCTAGGGCCTCATCCCAGTACCATGCCCGGCTTCAGTAGATCACGAAATGGCTGCATGAATTTCGATGACGAGAGCCCAAAAAAGCAACCTGATTTACTAATCCAAACCAAGAGCGAGCATCTCTGATATTTTGTGGTTTGGGAAAAGATGCAATGGCATCAAGCAATGATTTTGCAGGCTTTACTACCATCTTTAGTAACCTGAAATCCGGCAAAGTCAATTCCACCTGGCTGAACTTGAATTTGGTTGGGTTGAATACGACTCCATTGTTGGAACAGTGGTTGATGTAATCTATTGTATGCCAAAAACTGTCTTCGATGTCCTTATCCCATAGAAGAGTGTCATCAATGCATTGAACTTTCCTTTGAATATTCTATCGTAAGATCATAGTAGGCCTTGGTGTAAGCGTCTCCAGAGGCCTTGAAACCTGAGGTCCACGAAGATATCTATACCGTCCCCACTGTTATAAATGTTGTCGCATCACGAGCGTCTTCTGAGAGGGAAGAAGATGGTAGGCGTTCCAAGCATCTAAGATGGTCTTTCTGGTGTTGGCAGGCACAGATGAGGCAAGGTTGAAAGGAGAGCCAGTATGATGAGTAGCTCTGTATGTCGCTTGGTTGAGGCATTGTAAATCAATGGTGCGTCGTGGAGAGCCGTCTTTCTTTTGCAACAACTACCATTCTGGAGCACCATATCGTTGGGGTACCTGAAGGCACTGGCTCAATAATGCCTAGTCTCACATCTCGATCTAAGTCCATCTTCACTTTTTTTCTTTCCAATGATGTGGAACTGGTATGGGGCAATGATGAGCACTAGGTTTGGTATCAGGTTGGAAGTGTATAGTAATGGGACTGCCTGTCATCTGCGGTAATGGCTGATGCTCACAGGTATTGAAATCACTTGATTTATAGTAATCCAATATCCACTCCTCTATTTTCTTTACATTTGCTTCAGTGGGTGGGAATGGAATTTGACTGGGTCGCTTTGGAGTTGCGGGCGTCGCGGGCAAGAACATTCTTCCTCTTGAGGAGATGTTAGAGTGGAGCATGATGTGATACTGTCATTTGGAAATCCTTGACTGATGCATCCTAAGTCACGAAGCGCGGATTCTGATAAGTATAAGCCACGTGCATTTTTCGCAGATATATATCACTTGGTTGGAACTTGCATTTCCTGTGCTTATTGTAGCTAGCAGTACTCCCCATATGTCAAGATTTGACTGTCACACCTTTGATACGATGTGAAGTAGGGATTAGATGGTGCCTTTCAAGTCCTAGCTGCTCCAAAATGAATGGCCCACTGGCACAAGTCTGTGCCCCAGTGTCAGCTATTGCATTGACTTTGGTTGGTTTGGTTGAACGCGGCAATGTGGAGTGGAAGCTTTCTTGTGCATTGACAAGGCGGTTAACTGTGATTGCAAGTGTTGGGAGGTGCCGGGGTGACTGTTCAGAAAAAAGCGATTGCATCTGCTGTGATGCCATTCCATATGTGGAATTATGATTTTTGTTATGAAGTCTGGAGCTACCTGGTCTTGTTATTTCCGAGTTTGACCATGCTGAGCGATTGGCATTGTGAAGACTTTTCATGAATATTGTCTCCCTATTCTGCAATCGTGGCCAACCACGAAGATGATGTTTCCATAGCCTTTGGTGCTTCAAACCTCTGACTGAGTAAAGATGTATCCAGTGATGAGGCTGTGATGGTGCCGTGGGTGGAAGAACCAGTGACGCTACCTGGAGGACATGTAGATTGTTGCTTGCCCATGGGGCACACACTGTCATAATGTCCCAAAATGTGGCACCGCTCACAAGAAACCGAACGTGCTGGACAATATTTTTCCGAGGCTTGTTAATACCTGGACCATGCTCGTTACTGCCACAACCTTGACAGCACTTTGCAGATGAAGTGTTGTGTGTTTTGCTGTTGTGAGGTTGAAGCGACCGTTTGGGAGGTGCTGCCTTGTGAACGTTGCACTTTTGCAGAACGTGCAAGAAGCTCTGGGTCATAGCATCCGGCAGTTTGAAGCATAGCAGATTTGTGATTACAATCCGCACTACCTGCACTACTTTGCACGACACATCCAAAGCAAATCTAAAACTATCACCTAGTAAATGTGAATTTGCAAAAACTAAAGTAGAATATTTAGGTAATCAAGTCTCAGAGTCTGGTTATGAACCTTCAGACTCACATGTTGAAGCTATAAAAAGTTATCCCGTACCGCAGTTTAACGACAAGAAAAGTTTATGCAGTTTCACGGGTCTCGTTAACTTTTTTGGAAATTTCTTCCCTAACACGTCGAAACTACTGAAACCATTGCACAATTTAACATTCAAAAATACAAAGTGGGAATGGACAAATTGTCATGATGAAGCTTTTCATCAGTTAAAATCAATTATGTCATCTAAACCTTTTTTACACTATCCTAACTTTGAGAAAAGGTTTTATGCCTTCTGTGATGCATCAGACATAAGTTTGGGTGGTGGTCTTTTTCAAAGAGATGCACGTGGAAATTTTATCCCAATAATGTTTACTGGTAGAGCATTAACAAAAGGCGAACGTGTCAGAAACATTTTTGAAAGAGAGACATTAGCAGTTGTTTACACAGTAAAACAATTTTCCATATACCTGCAACAAAACGAATTCACTCTGTATTCTGACAACAATAGCCTTGTGCAAATCTTCAAAAACCCTAATTCTAAACTCAATCCGAAGATCGAAAGATGGGCAATGTTACTGTCATCATACAAATTCAAGGTCAAACATATCAAAAGTTCTCAGAATCTTTTGGCAGATTTTCTGAGTCGTCGTTCGTATAATTTTAGTCATACAAAAATTGATGACACTCTCGAGAGTTTTCCGGAATTATTTGGTTATGAAAATAACAAGGAGTGTACTTCTAGCCAGATAAATACAAAGACACAAGTCACTGACAGTCTAACCATAGCCGGGATGCAAATCTCTAACAGTAAACAAATAGAAATGGAATCAAATACACATATCAATAGTTTATGTCCAGTAACACGCAGTCAAACTCGTGAAATGCAAAGACTGTTGAAAAATGAACGAGTATTGGATTCTCCAACGCTTGAAACATCACATAAACTAAATACTGAACAATCACCGCAGCATGATTCTAATGCCAAAGTTGTGGAAAATCCTATTTGCACAACTTTGCACAAGGTCAGCACAAATCCATCTCAAACTGTACAGGTTCCATCAATGCCTGATAAATCGGCTCAGGCTAGAAACAACTCAGTTACAAATAAAACTTCTCAAAATTACAACATAAATCTTCGAAAACACGACATTCCAAGTTCAAGGTTGGTTGCGTTACAGAATCAAAGTTTATCAAAACTTTCACTCGTCGACATTGCTGAAGCTCAAAGAAAATACGATAGATTTAATGATTTGATTCAATTTTTGAAACATGATAAAGATCCGCCAACAAAAATACGTAAAGATTATTGTGCACTGCGGGAATTTTCACATTGCTTAATTTCGGAATATGATGTCCTTGCGGTCTCCATTGAAACTGATGATAAGTTGGATTACAAAATCTTAATACCACCATCACTTATCAATATTGTTTGCCGAATCTATCATGATGACGTCACGGCACATTCTGGTATTGAAAGAACATTACATAAAATACGTGAGCAATATGTTTGGAAGGGCATGCACTCGGACGTCAAAAGATACGTATCATCATGTCATACATGTTTGTCAGCTAAAGCAACACAACGTCAAGCTCAGGCTCCGAGAAAAATTGTTCAAAACGTACCAGTATGCTTCTATCATATTTCGTTGGATCATATTGGCCCTGTACAAATGATCAATAAAATGAGATACATTCTGACGTGTATTGATTATCATTCAGGTTATATTGTTGCCATTCCCACTCAAACAACAAACGCTGAAGAAGTTGTGGCAGCGTTGTATGACAGAGTATTCACAATTTATGGTTTCCCGTCGGAAATTACTTCGGACAATGCTACTTGTTTCACTTCACAATCTTGGAAACAATTCATGAGTAAACTGAATATCAAACATAACTTGCCGAGCCCATATTTTCCACAGGCGAATGGTCGTGTTGAAAAGGCCAACCAAGCTATAGTTAATACTATACGATGTCTAACGACAGATAATCCAGACTCATGGCTGAAACACCTACCAACTGCTTGTTCAGCATTAAACAATACAATTAATTCTGTTACTAAATTTTGCCCAAATGTTTTGGTATTTGGTAAAGTGAACAAGACAATATATGATCTGAAATTGAGAGATGCTGTGCCAATGTCAGAGCAATTACAAAATATGTTAGAAGCTCAACAATATGCCTCGGAAAAAGCATACACAAATAGGCTAATTTTCAGTGAACGCGAGAAAGAATTACACGATGAACGAATAAAAATTTCTGATCTGAAAGTTGGTCATTTGGTGTATTGGAAGAGACCCAACATCGATTCCATAAACAAAAACAAATTCGGCCCAAAAGCACAAGGGCCATATATCATTGTTGATCTAGTTAATGATAGTGCAAAATTAAAACATGCCTTCACAGGCGAGACACTCAAAAATCGTATTTCCATAACCCAGTTAAAATTTCCAAAATTTCATAAAGATAATGTTAATGTTTAATATCTTCTTGTATGTCAAACGTGCGCTGATAAGTCACGGGTATATCTGTTATTAAGAGCAAGTCCAATTAACATAGGATTATTCTTTGAGATTGTATAACCTCTGCTGTTAGTAATTAAGAATATACCACGAACCCAGGGTAATGTAGTACTATAAGAATATTGAACAACAATTTTGATTGTATTGTTTATCTTCTCCATTTTACTAGTCATTAATTCAGCATTATACTTCTTTGCACACTTTGTAACTTTTAATTTGTAAAATTTGTACTAGTATAAGCATCGATGTGAATGTATCATGAATAGTTTTGTCAATACTTAATCGTAGGGAATTGTTATGGAAATACGATTCACAGTAGAAGGAATTAACAAGTTAGAGTAAAGATCTCATTTTTATTGGTGTTTGTAAATTGGTTGTAAATTACATGTCCATTTTATCTTACTATGTATATGTTCAATTATAAAAGAACCAATCATTTTATTTTAATGTATTCATGTAAATTGTGAACTGTAATGATTTTATTTTTAAAGAAGTTAAGATTCATTGCAACTGATGTTTTTTTTTAAATGTCAAGAATAGTTATTGTGTGATATATATTACAAATTTACAATGTTGATAAATCTATAATCATGATCTTTCAGTTGGTTTCAAATTAGGATTAATTAAGATTACAAAATGTTTGAATGTGTTGTTACTATGCCCAATAATGGCAGATTGTTTCAAATCAGGCTTCTTTTAATTGCTAAAACCAATTAAAAAAAAAAAAAAAAAAAAAAAAGTTATATTCTTTAGGAAAGGAGATTGTGTTGTGCTCATAATTTGTGTGAAACAATAAGGATACTGTGTTGGTGTGTCCCACCATAAGGATTCTTTGTAAATATATAGTGCATATTGGTGTGGGATTTGTGACAGTGGAGTGTTTACCAACTACCGGTTTTATGTAATATGGATTGGTACTACTTCATGTTCATTTTTGTCTTTTAAAATACGGATCTAATGTTGATTGACACTGCTAGATTGGATAAATGTGAAGTCTGGGGACATACGATGTGACTTTTCAAATTATCATTTAAATATGACAATAGACAGGAATAAAATAATATTCGACTATTCCTGTATTATTTATTTACTAATTTACTATTGTATATGCTTCACTTGTATTATCGTTGAGTTTAGTTGTTTGGCTAAGTTACTTTGATTTGGTATGTAATTGTAATCTTAATCATGGATATATTTTTTTATAAATTTTGCATCATATATAGATATTGCATGTAATTTACATTTTGAGTTAAGATATGTTTGTGTCATTTTCATGTTGTTAATTGGTATTATCATGCATGTAAAAAAATTATTGTATAAGATACATAATTTTTTTTGCGGGGGAGCTCGAGGAGGATGTCCTGAGCCAGAATATCAATAGATAAGTTTAAGAATGTAGTAACTGGGCCAGTGGCCTCATATGTACATCTTAGCCTCAATAGAGGACAGGTTCTTAGAAGGTGGATCAATATAAGATGGCTCAACAGATGACTCGGCCAGACGCGTGACTGCAACTGGTCCCACGACTGGCGAACAGATACGCTCACTGGCACGTATCACAATTAACAACAGTTCGTCCCGCTGGAGCATGTCCTGCTTTATTGCCCGCACAGTGGCTTCAGAACGCCACTGGAGCTGACACCACCGCCCGTTCCCATATCGGACACTGGACCATCTTTGTGACGATCCTCGGCCCGGCGATGCTGGTGTCCAAGCAACACTTCCGCTGCTGGATGCACTGGCATGAGGGGCCGGCGACCTCGACATCAGCGGCACTGCCGCTAGCCACAGAGTTCTGCGCCACCCTCGTCCGCACGCGCAGGTTCAGCTTGCTCATCGCCCATTCTCGCAACTTGGGGGTCGTTCATCACCCTGCAAATGGCGTGTGATCATTTATTCTCTCGCCTATTTTTGGATCACTATATTCACAACTGGCCACAGATTCAACAGGGCCCACCATTGACATGAATATTCGCCATACTTCTTTTTTTTTTGACTCTGTCTGTGATAGGGTCATGATTGGTTACATTTGTTACGATATATACATAAATATTTTACCTGAACCGGCCATCTTCATCTTTCTTGTGCAATCTCAGAGCCACTCTCCTCGCTACTGCTTTCCTCCTCATTGCTACTGCTGTCACTACTGCTGTCGCTTCGCTGCTGCTGTTGCTGCCTGTGTCTCGATCGCCAAGCGGCCATCTTTATCGTCACATATTTCCACCGGCACAACCACTCTAGCTGCCGGTGCGGGCGAGGTCCTTCACATAGACCACTGTCGTTGCATCACTGTCACTGGTGCAGCACTAGTGGACGCCGACGCAGCACAGTCCCGCCCTGCTCCAACGCTGATGCCGCTCCACACCACTTATCCGCACGTTGTCTCCATACCCCCGCTTCATTGACCATCCTAACCACATACTCCGAGCAGTCATTTACTAAGTCCGTCAGGACACCATCGGTTGATAGCAGTGATTTTAGCTACGTTGCCAGCCATTGTTGTGTACATTAATGACTTTGCTAATGATATTTGGTGTCACAATCATAGTTTGAACATATAGACTTATATTGAGTGATTATTAAGTTTTCCTTATTGCGTCGCTTCAGCTCAGCTGCTGAAGCAAGCATTGTGTTTGGTTTGTTTGTAACTAACTATGTAACTATGTAACTATGTAACTATGTATGTATGTATGTCTCTGGACAAGCTAGCGGGCGTACCGATGAACCGATTTCGTTCAAACTTTACACAACTATGAGGTTTGAGGCGACACCGAAGTGATTCGATTTTGGGCAATCTGCCAATTAAACTGAGCTTTCTAGAAGCGTTTTTATGACATTTTTAATAATATTCAATGCACTTAGCCTTCAAGAAAGAAATCAATATTCCAAGCAACAGCAAAATTGATTATTGGATTTGAAACAGATATTGATTATCATCTTGTTATTCAGTACTATTGTATGGCAACACAAATATCTTTGTGCTGGATATATTGATTCTGATTCATTCTGCTGTTTTCTCCTCAAATTCATAAATTTCTTGATTGTAAAGTATACATTATTTCAGTATATATCTTAATTGCCCATAAGTCAACGTCGTTTAGCGACGCAGTGT
>JAGTTF010005939.1:16356-33279 GCA_019095985.1 Streblospio benedicti
TTTATGATGATATCCATTGTTTTCTATGGTAGATATAATATTCCGTGTTTTCAAGGGCTTTTGACATCATACATAACGTTCCGTAGCGCCCTGGGGGCGTTCCGTGTTTTCAAAGACTTGACCATCATAAATAACGTCCCGTGGAGTCACAGGCGTTTGTTTTCAAAAACTGACCATCATAAATAACGTCCGAGGGCGTCCAAGTTACTTTATGATGATATCCATTGTGTTCTATGGTAGATATAATACAATATTCCGTGTTTAAAGGCTTTTTGACATCATACATAACATTCCGTAGCCTCCGGGCGTTCCGTGTTTTCAAAGACTCTGACCATCATAAATAACGCCCAGGCGCCCCGTAGTTTACTTTATGATGATATCCATTGTGTTCTATGGTAGATATAATACAATGTTCCGTGTTTTAAAGGGCTTTTTGACATCATACAAACGTCCGGGGCGTATATTCCGTGTTTTCAAAGACTCTGACCTGTTTTTATGGTAGATATTATTCTCCTATTGTGATAGGCTTTGTCCTACCTGCTAACAGGTAAGTATTTTCTATTTGATAACCCAATTCACCCATTGTTTCATCCCTATTGTAACCCATTGAACCCATTCCGTACACATGCATCCCCTATCTGAGAAACGTTGAACGTTCAGCATTTACGTTGAACGTGCAGATTTTACGTTGAACGTGGAGCATTTACAAAATCATACTTGGAATTTACTGTACTGAATGATTATTTAAGTAAGATTTAGATTTAAGTAATGTATATGAAAATGAATAACTAAACAAAACAGAAATACGCCATTTATTGAAATAATCATGAATCCATATATGATGTATGTATGTCCTGGGTTGTCAGCGTTCCGCCAGCCGTTCCGTCTCTGTCCCAGCGCCGTTTCGCCCCGTGGGGCCGTTCCGTCGGGTGTTCGTTCCCCGTGTTCGTTCCGTCCGTGTTTTTGGTAAGACGCCTTCCGTACGCTCTGTAATTATGATTCTTGCTCTTCTCCTCTGATTGTTGCATCGCACGTCAATCTCTAGCTTACCGCATGCAATCATATCGGTACCAGTCACACCACGGAGTGTCGCATTGGTTGGCTCAAGATCGTCACGACTGAGTCCGATTTCTTGAGCATTGACATGGGCATACACGTCGCCATGGCTCCAGTGTCGACTTTTCCTTTGCAGCTTCGTGGGTATGGGCTGGATGAACTCCACAGTGGCAAGCACTTCGCTTGTGTTGCCTTTTGCGTGGTTGACGGTCACAATGCCAACATCATAGGTTGATTCGTTATCACTGTAATCACTATTGTCCTCGACAGTTACTGCGCTTTTGTTTTTTGGGTTTAGCGTTGGCTTTTTGTTTGAGTAAACAGACCCGCTCGTAGTGGCCTCGTTTTGAGCAGAAAGTACACTTTGAGTCCTTTGCCGGGCAGTCATCTCGGCGATGTGGGCCTCTGCACACCAGCGACAACGCTTTTCACCAGAATTATCTTTATGCTGCGAACTGGCTTCTTGGGCTTTTTATGAGATTCTTGTTTCGGTGGGTGCGGCGTTTCTCACCGTTATCTTGAGAGCGTTTAGTTGGGTCCCTTTGAGTACGTGGCACTGACCTGCTGAGGCTCAAAATGTTTTTCATGGTCACTGCGACAGCTTCCATATTGCCGTAACAAATTGAGGCATATTTTAACTGGCACATCTTTGCTTCTGGCCATCAGTTTGCGTTTGCAGTCAGAGTTAGTGCAAAATGTATGAGTTTGTCCACAACGAGGAAATCAGACCCTGCAGGAAAATCTGCAAGTCTACACAGCTCCATCACGCGACTGTAATAAGTAGTGGTATTTTCATCGGCTTTGACGAACATTATAGAAGTCTTCTCGCCCCCGAAAGAATGTGGTGTGTGTGCGACAATTTGCGAGGGTGTCAAGTATCTGAGTGGGGGGTTTTGACTTCCACTGTTGCATCTTTCAGATTGTTTGGCCTCGATTAGTGTCTCAGCGTGGGCACCTGCCCAGATAAACACAGTGTTGAGCTTAACTGAGTCAGTTTCAGAGTTCATCGGCCAGACAGGATCCTTTCAACCTCCTTCCGCCACATGCAGAATTGTTGATATGCCTGACTTGACGCCCACTCCACTTTCGTTTTGTGGCCTATACTTGAAGCCTTCAGACATGATGCAGATAGACTAATGAAAGTGTTTGAGTAGATCTATGTGTTTTTGACACGGCACAAGTTGCAGTTTGTAGCTAGCCTTGAAAGTTTGTGAGATAGTGAATTCCGCAATCTGTGTCTGATACCAACACTGACATGCTTCACTAGTTGTATTCTCACTTTTCAAAGTCCACACCGTCTCCTCTGGCACAAAAAGGTTTTCAGCACAGGTCTGGAGTCACCATGTTTTGTTTTCAACTGCTTTTATTGTTGTGCGTATGTGCAATGAACAACAACACATTAATTAAACTGTTTGAAATGTATTTTTACAAATTCTAGTCTAGCACATGTTGCCACATTGCAAAGATCAATAATCAATGACGTCACATGACAATGACCTCATATGCCAATAGATCTAGGGATACATTACATGAGTGTACATGTATTACATTATCACAACATACACCACAAATGTTACTGTCATCATACGAATTCAAGGTCAAACATATCAAAAAGATCTCGAATATTTTGGCAGATTTTCTGAGTCATCGCTCATTTTAGTAATACAAAATTGATGACACTCTCGAGTTTTTCGTAATCATTTGGTTATGAAAATAACAAGGAGTGTACTTCTAGACAAAGACACAAGACACTGGCAGTCTCACCATAGCCGGGATGCAACTCTCTAACAGTAAGCAAATAGAAATGGAATCAAATACACATATCAATAGTTTGTGTCCAGTAACTTCGCAGTCAAACTCGTGAAATGCAAAGACTGTTGAAAAATGAACAGTATTGGATTCTCCAACGCTCGAAACGTCACATAAATTAAATACTGAACAATCACCGCAGCATGATTCTAATGCCAAAGTTGTAGAAAATCCTATTTGCACAAATTTGCACAAGGTCAACACAAATCCGTCTCAAACTGTATAGGTTCCATCAATGCCTGATAAATCGGCTCAGGCTAGAAACAACTCAGTTACAAATCAAACTTCTCAAAATTACAACATAAATCTTCGAAAACACAACATTCCAAGTTCAAGGTTGGTTATGTTACAAAAATCAAAGTTTATCAAAACTTTCACTCGTCGACATTGCTGAAGCTCAAAGAAAATATGTTAGATTTAATGATTTGATTCAATTTTTGAAATTTGGTTATGATAAAGATCCGCCAACCAAAATACGTAAAGATTATTGTGCACTGCGTGAATTTTCACATTGCTTAATTTCGGAATATGATGTCCTTGCGGTCTCCATTGAAACTGATGATAAGTTGGATTACAAAATCTTAATACCACCATTTCTTATCAATATTGTTTGCCGAATCTATCATGATGACGTCACGGCACATTCTGGTATTAAAAGAACATTACAATAAAATATACGTGAGCAATATGTTTGGAAGGGCATGCAGTCGGACGTAAAAGATACGTATCATCATGTCATACATGTTTGTCAGCTAAAGCAACACAACGTCAAGCTCCGGCTCCAAGAAAAATTGTTCAAAACGTACCAGTATGCTTCTATCATATTTCGTTGGATCATATTGGCCCGGTACAAATGATCAATAAAATGAGATACATTCTGACGTGTATTGATTATCATTCAGGTTATATTGTTGCCATTCCCACTCAAACAACAAACACTGAAGAAGTTGTGGCAGCGTTGTATGACAGAGTATTCACAATTAATGGTTTCAAGATGGTAAAATTACTTTGAACAATTCTACTTGTTTCACTTCACAATCTTGGAAACAATTCATGAGTAAACTGAATATCAAACATAACTTGCCAAGCCCGTATTTTCCACAGGCGAATGGTCGTGTTGAAAAGGCCAACCAAGCTATAGTTAATACTATACGATGTCTTACGACAGACAATTCAGACTCATGGCTGAAACATCTACAAACTGCTTGTTCAGCATTAAACAATACAATTAATTCTGTTATGAAATTTTGCCCAAATGTTTTGGTATTTGGTAAAGTGAACAAGACAATATATGATCTGAAATTGAAAGATGCTGTGCCAATGGCAAAGCAATTACAAAATATTTTAGAAGCTCAACAATATACCTCGGAAAAAGACATACACAAAAAGGCTAACTTTCAGTGAATGCGAGAAAGAATTACATGGTGAACGAATAAAATTTCTGATCTGAAAGTTGGTCATTTGGTGTATTGGAAGAGACCCAACATCGATTCCATAAACAAAAACAAATTCACACACAAAAGCACAAGGGCCATATATCATTGTTGATCTAGTTAATGATAGTGCAAAATTAAAACATGCCTTCACAGAGAAGACACTCAAAAATCGTATTTCCATAACCCAGTTAAAATTTCCAAAATTTCATAAAGATAATGTTAATGTTTAATATCTTCTTGTATGTCAAAATATCCGCTGATAAGTCATGGGGATATCTGTTATTAAGACCAAGTCCAATTAACATAGGATTATTCTTTTGAGATTGTATAACCTCCTCTGCTGCTAGTAAGTAAGCATATACCACGAACCCAGGATAATGTAGTACTATAAGAATATTGAACAACAATTTTGATTGTTTTGTTTATCTTCTCCATTTGACTAGTCATTTTTTTCAGCATTATACTTCTTTGCATACTTTTGTAACTTTTGATTTGTAAAAATGTGTACTAGTATAAGCATAGATATGAATGTATCATGAATAGTTTTGTCAATACTTAATCGCAGGGCATTGTTATGGAAATACAATTCACAGTAGAAGGAATTAACAAGTTAGAGTAAAGATCTCATTTTAGTTGTTGTTTGTCAATTTGTTTGTAAATTACTTGTCCAATTCATCTTACTATGTATATGTTCAATTAAAAAATGAACCATTCATTTTATTTTAATGTATTCATGTAAATTGTGAACTGTAACGATTTTATTGTTAAAGAAGTTCAATATTTTAAATTAATTAAGTCCTGTACAATCTTTCAGATTCATTGCAACTGATGTTTTTAAATGTCAAGAATAGTAATTGTGTGACATATTGTATATATTATAAATTTACAATGTTGATATATCTATAATCAGATTCTTTCAGTTGGTTTCAAATTAGAAGGATTAATTAAGATTACAAAATGTTTGAATGTGTTGTTACCATGCCCAATAATGGCAGATTGTTTCAAATCAGGCTTCATTTAATTGATAAAAACCAATTCTAAACAGTTATATTCTTTAGGAAAGGAGACTGTGTACTGTACTCATAATCGGCGTGAATAGCCACCATAGGAATGGTGTTTATTGTGTGTTGAGCTCATAATTTGTGTGAAACAATAAGGATACTGTGTTGGTGTGTCGCACCATAAGGATTCTTTGTAAATATATAGTGCATATTGGCGTGGGATTTGTGACAGTGGAGGGTTTACCAACCACCGGTTTTATGTAATATGGATTGGTACTACTTCCTGTTCAAATTTATCCTTTAAAATATGGATCTAATGTTGATTGATGCTGCTAGATTGGATAAATGTGAAGTCTGGGACATACGATGTGACTTTTCAAATTATCATTTAAATATGACAATAGACAGGAATAAAATAATATTCGAATATTCCTGTATTATTCATTTACTAATTTACTATTGTGTATGCTTCTTGTATTATGTTTGTTGTTTGGTTAAGTTACTTTGATTTGGTATGTAATTGTAATCTTTGATCATGGATATATTTTTTTATAAAATTTGCATCATATATAGATATTGCATGTAATTTACATTTTGAGTTAAGATATGTTTGTGTCATTTTCATGTTGTTAATTAGTATTATCATGCATGTAAAAAATATTGTATAAGATACATAATTTTTTGTGGGGAGCTCGAGGAGGATGTCCTGAGCCAGAATATCATTAGATGAGTGTATAAATGTAGTAACTGGGCCAGTGGCCTCATATGTACATCTAAGCCTCAATAGAGGACAGGGTTCTTAGAAGGTGGATCAATATATGAGGCACGACTATAAAAGCCGAGACAGCAAGTCTGCTGGGCAGAATGTATTAAAATAAAGTTTAGAAAGTACACAAATAATTTGTTTGTCTTTACTCCCTATTACAGTACACATTTACAATATCCTAGACAGGTAGAGGTAGGGGGCCATTTTACGGTGGGATTAATGAGGGGAACAGTTGTAAGATGAAACGGGACACACATAGACTAAGCCTTGGCAAGATGCCTGGGTGCGGATGTTTGTAAAATGTTTGAATAACCTACAGGATGTGAGTATATTACATGGGCCAGGATACTAGTATATTCAAGGTGCTTACATACCATTTACTGAGTTGCAGACCTCCCCAATATTACTGGCATCATGTACATGGCAGAAGAAGATTAGTGGACAGTGAGCAATTATTAACACTAGTACAAGAAATCGTCACTAGAGGATAATGTGTATAGAGGATGATTGCATTATGAATGGACAATAGTAAAACAGACATCAGAGACATACCAACATCTTGCTGCCCTATAAAAATATTGTTTGAATAATAAAATATATAGATTGGCTTATATACTAACTATTAACCATTAATGCACGTAGTGATGGATGCATATTTTTTAACAAATTAAAAAGAAATCGCCAGCAGATATCACTAAGTGCATTTGCAATTTTACTAGCACATGACCACTAAATGAGTTTGATGTACGAGTGTTAGTTTAGATAAGAAACTTATAATATTTTGTAAAATCTTCTCACATATATGCATAATAGTTGTAGGGTAAGTTTTTTTTCTCTCTCTCTTTTGGTGTATAATCTCAGTGTTAGCAATAAAAATAACATCCCCATTTCATAGTTTGCATGTGTATGATTTTCTGTAGATTGTGTCCAATTAGAAGGCTAAGTTAGTACTAATAAGACCACGGTATTTTTTAGGTAATGAATACAAATGTACCTTTCACAGCACTTAAGGTCAAAGGCTACACATGCAGAAAAGTAACAATGAAATTGGACGCTTATATGACTAAATTTAGGAAGTGCTGTGATTTATTGTTTAAACTTTCTTTTAAGTATACTTGTAAAGATACCGTTGGTCTCAACCACCTACTCATCAGGCTACCTCACAGAGATCTTATACCATATTTATATATTCCGCCATCCACAGCCAAAGCCCAATTCCAATGGATTCCATACACTAGGTCAAAGTGACCTAAGAGATAAGAGATGGTGGTACGGACAAGTCCACGCACACTTCCTCAGGAGCAGGAATCAATAGGACCACTGCAGGATGCATGAGATACAAATGTATGTCTACCATCGCAGATTGCAGTGGAAGATCATCAACTCTCTTTCATCGTATTGAATGAATTCCTGTACGGGATTGTGACCACAGTCGTGGGTCTGGGTATTATCGTGGACAATATCTTCTGTGCAGATACTTATACATCCTTGCAGATCTGGAGCTACAAGTAAGCTCATAAGGTTGAGAAAGGGGGTTTTGCAATTGATCAAATATGGTCCGATCAATAAATAGGCAAGTAGTAACACTTCAGCTGAATGTATACAGCTGTGTTTCTTGGAAAGCACAATACACAGAGCATATAAAATGCCAATGGAGGATGATTAGCACTGCGCGCAGATCTAATTAATCATCAAACCAGATGTATCTGGAACAAGAGGATGGTGACAAGTTCTCAGTACCCGCACATGTGCATGGTCTCAGCTGTTTGAGATACTGCATGATCACTGCACCATCAAACTGGATGGTGATGACAACATAGGATCCCAAAAATGATGGGTGTACAGCTGGTGTCAGGCACCTTTGGAGTACTCTTTGAAGATGTGAACTGCCAGACATTCATGTAAGCACGCACAACCACAAGAAAGACCACTGACTATACAGTGATGAATACTTTAAAGTGATCATGATAAAAAGTAGAAACACCCTAGCAGGAGCCAAATGTAGCATTAGAGGGCTCAATGACTGAGGACTTCAATCAGAAGTTCCTCCTTGGGCATATTGACGGAGAGGCTGTGTAATTGCCCTTTGGACGACTGAGACGTTTCCCAGACTCATCAGCCCTATATCCCAGACTTGCAGTAGTTGATATTGTAGTTGCAGTGTCAACAAAATTGTCTGAGTGGATCTATAAAACCACTCCCTCAGCCAGGAAGGCAGAGCCATGCCTCGAGCTAGCAATGATTGTAATTCATGCTGCTTCAACCCCAGTGGATCATAGTGGTTTACTAACTGGCCGCTCCTCATTGTGTATCATTTCTAACATATGCACCACTAGTTTGAGTACAGGTTACCTGCATGACCTTATGGTGGTAACATTCCTTGGTTTCACGAGGGGATCCCAAGCATGGGGAACTTTGTACCAGTGCTAACATGGTTTGTATGGGTGTCTCCTACACACGACCATGCGAGAGTAGGTCCACCGTGAGGGAGGAAAGCCGTCGACTAAATCTTGGAGAGACAGTAATATTTAAAAAGGACCTACTCCCACTGGGAATAGGTTGCCAAACGTATAAGCGGTCTATCCAGCTTCTAACAGTAAACTGTAGCTATTCTGCCCAGACCCGGTACTAGAGAGTAGTGGTGCTACAGTGGCCATATTTGTGAAAAGTAAAGGGAACGTGGCTGTGTTCATAAGTATGGATCTTATACCTAGGCCAGTGCAACTTTTAGAGGTTGTTTTGTACCCTGGGGTCATGTTGCAATGAACTTGGGCACAGGAAGCCCTACAACACACTTTCGTCACAGTAGCAATTTGGATCAACTAGGCCTTATTATGGATCCAAAGATGCACATGTGCATGTAGCCGGAATGGTCCCACAAACAGCATTAGGGGAAAAAGTTGTGAAACAAATAATCTTTGCATTATTTCAAAAATTGACAAGTATGTTATAATCATTATTTTTCATGAATATTTTTAAAATAAAACTTACCATGCTGTTTGAATAATCATGCAATATTTGCACTATGTTCATATCGAACCCAAATAAATGTCATTTTTTTACCTTTGATGCTGTATGATAGCCATTAAGCTCATATTTTTATAAAAACACTCACCATCTACCATATTTGGTTATTGCAAATGATGAAAAGAGTATATGAAATAACCTTTTATAAAAAAAAAATATTCTGTATATATGCATTTTCAGTACATTTGGGTCAAAATCGCAATTCAGGGGTAGGGGTAAACAGTTAATCATAAAATCAATCCTAGAGGGCCTATGGTAGTGAGGGCTATGTCATTTTGTTTCTAAATCAGTATACGTTTCAATAAGCACCACTTTAACGGCTATATCAGCATACAGGCTTTTCAATAAATGTGTTAATATACTAGCCAAAAATCAATGCACCGTGTTTCGTGTTACCAGGCTGCTCAGTGACCTCGCTCCAGCACTGTATGTATATATTCCAACAGAAAATACTCTTCATAGAAAGGCCAATCACTTAGCTTCAAAATGACACCATATAAGCCTGTGTACACATCTTAGTTTTCATATAAGAGATAATTAAATCAGTGGAAGGGTGTTTCAGTTTTTTCTCCGACCCTTCAATACTAAAATATCCATAACTTTTTATTGTCAATGCTGTATAACATCCAACATGTCAAACATTAAAGCTAAGATATCAGGCTTTAATAATATATGGGTCTCCAAAAATCCCAAAGGGGGAGGGGGGGGTTATGGTGGCCCGCAGTCTATTAGCGATGAGAGACAGGGGCACAGATCATCTGGGCGTGGACACGATTACCCACATTTTTTTTTAGGGTGATAAAATCACCATTGAAAAAGAGGAGGGCACCCTGAATATCAAGGGCTCAATAGCTAGTTCACGGGGCCTAAGGCTTCTCCTCGGCGCTCATTTTGGCTTGTTGTCTAGGGGCCAGCTGAGTGCCCAGCGATGAAAACGCGACCTCCTAAGTCGGCGGTGCTGGTCCCCGACCGCTACCGCTCTTGCTCCTCGCGAAGGGATAAGGATCTCTGTCGGTGTCCGGCTTCTTCATCCGGACCCACCTCCGTATCTTCTTCATGTTGGATGGACAGTGTGGGGGAACCCCCACACTGCCCCATATGGCTAGAGCCCCCACTTCGCCATCCGAAGAACATGTTGTCGATGTATAGTTTCGTACTATTGAGGCCACAGTGGTATTTACTTAGGGTATCGTATCGGGAACGGGGCTTGTAATGTATTCACACGTCCCGTCTGCAGAACTGGGTGATATGATGAAGGTGATGTTTTGCCCCAATGAAGATAAAAAGCCTGGACATGCGACTAGGTTCACGGTTAAGTCGCGGCTACTATTTATGGGTCACTGCTCAGATGAGGGAAATGACTGAGTCTCGGAGTTGGTGATGAAAGTGAATGAGGGTCCAACTCTGAGTCCAACGATTGGATGTAGATGCGGTGGAACCAGCAGGTGAAGAGCTACTCTTCCTGTAATGTGGCGACAGGACAATATGGAGTCGGGGGAAGCCTGCTGGTTCATTGATGGACTCCCCGGAAGGGGATGGGGCCTGGCCCCAGCAATGATGGAGCAGTGACTAGAATTGATACCAGAGATCTGGATAAGATGGTGACCTTTTTTGCATGCGCGATCGAAAGCGACTCAAGTCCCCTTGAGTCAACGAAAATCTGGAGTGGTAGACATCCCAGCCTACGCTCCTACAGCCTTACGCAAGGTAGGCATCCCAGCCTACCCTGTACCTTATGCACGGTAGGCATCCCAGCCTACCCTACACCTTATGCACGGTAGGCATCCCAGCCTACCCTATGCCGGCTAGACAAGCATCCCAGCCTGTCTCACGGCTATTCAGCGGCTCCCTCCCTCGAGACCTCGACGTGCCAGCCGGGGGACTCGAAGGAGGGGCCTCCCGGAACGGAGAGCTGTAGTAGAGTCGTCGCCGAAGGGCGGCGAGGATTTAGGACTATTGAGCTCAAGTCTGCCTATGGGCCGGACATTACACGGGGTCGGATTATATGACTTTTAGTTCCTCTATCTTTGCATTGTTTTTAAGGAAGTACTAGCCCTGATCACTACTCATGATTTGGACGAACTACACTCAAGGGGAAGACCGGATCGACTGACGGATTATTCCGGATTAAGATGAACTACACTTGGGCGTATAACTGGTTGACTGATGGACTATTTAGGATTGAGATGAACTACGCTTGGGCGTATGACTGGTTGACTGATGGACTATTTAGGATTGAGATGAACCACCGGTCCGGCCATTATGATTACTGTAAAACTAGAATATTCTGCGGTCATCAATTTTGCAGCTGAAGTTTTAACAAGTTTAACAGTAAAACTCGACACAACTTGGCAATTAGTGAAGGGCAGTATGAGTAAATTATGGTTAGTTTGTCACATAACTATTTGATTACAGGCACCATACTTTGCCATTGTGGAAAAGACTAGACTTGATGTAGGTTTGCTCATTGTGAGTACTGTAAAACTAGAATATTTTACGGCTAAGAAAATCGCAGTTAGAAGCATTACAAATTTAACAGTAGAACTTGGCATTATTTGGAGACAAAATAAATATGATGGGTAAATTGTTGTTGGCTTGTCTTCATTTATTGATCTACAGTCAGAGTGGAGTAACTTACATTTAGTGCAATGTATGTCCAGCGATTAGAAGAATGATAAGTCCTTTTTAACTGGTTTATTAATCACAAACTGAAGTTAAAGTTACATGGGGCAACTGCGTACCATAGGCATTGAGTTCTGAGCATACAGATAAGTATAAAATTTGACTGACAAGTTCATCAAGAAACATAATATGTGATCGAGGTCGATAGTACAGCAATCCTTTACCCTCAGTGTCGGAGACAACTTATATAATTTTTACTACTCGTACTACACGCCCTCTGCCAGCATCCTAGCCAACAGAAGGTGGGTCTTCCAAAACTAGATCAAAACTAACATGGTATCTAAGATCAGGTCACAAGACCCGGGAACAGTTAAAATAGGAAACAATTATGGTAATAGCTCCGCTCTCTGCCAGCATCCTAGCCAACAGAAGGTGGGCCTTCAAAACTAGATCAAAGCTAACATAATATATAAGATAAGGTCACAAGACCCAGAAACAGTTAAATTAGGAAACAATTATGGTAATAGCTCTAAGTCTAAGTCTAAATAAATAGTTCCTAAATGCCCATAAGGGCCAACACGGGAACGGAGTGATTGCTTATGGCTTGAAGGCGGCGAGCCGACTCTTGAAGGTGGTAGCAGAGCCAGCTGAAATTGTGTTGTCAGAGAGGGCATTCCACTCTGGAATAGTTCGCAGCACAAATGAGTTTGAATACACCAGAGTCTTGGACCGGGGTCTGCGGATCTGATAGCTGTTTATACGAGATGGCCTAGAGTTCAGGGTGAGGTCCACTTCACTGTGTTTCACCTGCACTTTACCAAAATAGATGTTGTACAACAGGGCTAGGCGCAAGACTCTCCTTCTTTCCTCCAGCTCAGACCAGCCAAGATCCTGTAGGATTGCCGTAACACTAGTATGGAATGAATAAAGTACGACGACTTTACCCATCTCGCTGCTTTTCTCTGGATTTTTTCAAGTTTTACTCTGTCCTTCAATTTATGAGGGTCCCATATGGGTGCTGCGTATTCGAGACCCGAGCGGACAAGTGAAGTATAGGCTAGGCGTCTGGATGCTAATGGAGCACCCCTGAGGTTACGTCGTAGAAATCCCAGCTTTTGATTGCCTTTCTTGGCCACATAGTCCACGTGATGGGTCCAGGACAGGTCGTTGGAGATCCACACGCCTAAGTACTTGGCGGTGCTCACCTCTTCGAGGATCACATTATGTAGTTCGTAGAAGTAGTTCATTGTTCCACGCAGACCAGAGCGAGTCCGAAGGATGTTGCACTTCGTCGGGTTGAATTTCATGCCCCAGGTGATACTCCAAGCTTGGAGGGAGGCAAGGTCTTGCTGAAGCAGTACTTGGTCTCTTATGGTGTGAATTGGCCGATACAGAAGACAGTCATCGGCAAAGAGACGAATACTGGTTCCTGTGTTGAGATTACTTTCAATGTCGTTTATGAAGAGGAGGAAGAGTAGGGGCCCTAAGACGGTGCCCTGAGGAACACCGGAGTCAACACTTTCCTCTTCCGATTTTGCACCGTCAACAATCACTCGCTGAGACCGACCACTTAGGAAGTTTCTAATCCAATGGTGAACTTCTGCACTCACACCATAGAATTTTAGTTTGTTCAGTAGACGGTCGTGGGGCACAACATCGAATGCCTTGCTGAAGTCCAAGATCGCGATGTCGACTTGTGTACTATGGTCATTGAGCCTCATAATGTCATGCATGGTTATTGCTAGTTGAGTCTCGCAACTGTGTTTGGCTCGGAAGCCATGCTGAAAGATACTGAGTATGCCATAGGTATCCAGATGTGCACGTATCTGGGTGCAGATGATATGTTCTAGGAGCTTGCTAGTCACACAAGTCAAGGACACAGGGCGATAGTTAGCGGCCTCACCCTTAGCACCTTTCTTGTAGATTGGTGTGATCCACTGCTCTTTCCACTGAAGTGGCACCTGACCTGTGTGTAGACTTTGCCTAAAAATGAAGGTAAGCGCAGCTGCTATCTCTTCTGCCAGTTCTTTCAGCAGTCTGGTCCACTGGCCTTGGTTGGGTTGATCGCTTTGAGCAATTTGAGTACCCCTTCTTCAGTTATAGTGAAGGGGGCCATTGATGGGTAGTTGGGGCCAAGTGAAGCTGTGTGTCTGTCGGCTGAGTCAAAACAGTCCATTGAGCTGCAATCAAAACTCACTTTGCCCGCATTGCACAAATGCCAGAAGACATGCACTCAGTAACTAAAAACAATTAGAACGCATTCTCCAAACAGAGTAACGAATTTACAACTGGTATAGTATGACCTGACTGCCAGACCAATCGTTCCGACTTTCCAATTTCCCGTGTGATGCCCGTCTACGGTGAATATCCGGCCCAAACTGCAGACTACGCTCGTTTTGACTTAGAATAGACCAATGTCCGGTGTACTCACCCAAACATGGAGTAATATTTTATTAATGGAAGCCCCTGTCAGTTCACCTACAGTACCAATGTACAGTCGCATGGTAAGACCTCTACCGCTATTCGCGGTTGCTAACGGACATTTAAGCCCGGACATTCTAGTCCCTCTTAGGCTCCTTTTACAGAGCAGCAATCCCATTCATCTAAAATGGGGTACGGTCATGACGCCAAGACGACTGGAACAAGCATATGCTGACAGGAATTACATGGCTACACTCAGTAGTTATTGCACTACTAAGTAATGGCAGAAAACAAAAACAAAGAAAATGAAGTATAGATTGACTGAATACATGGAAGTGTCTATTCTCTAAAAACCGAATTTGGCATTAATCCGAGAAAGGACCAATGGTATATAATTTTATTCCAACAAAAGACATCTTATACTCGTATCTAGCAATATGGTTAATCACTATTCAGTCTAGATAGAAATACTTCAGCGCCATCATGCCATGATTCATGGCAACTTTCGTCTGGCCGGCCACACCAGACTTGAGTGGAATATTTTTATAAAAAACGAGAAACTTCACTGCCTGTGCAATTATTTACAATGTGGGGAAACTGCCCCACATTATGTTCTCCTTAATACGGCCCGACAGGGCTGGCCTATGTTGTAGTAGAGATCCTCCCCGCTAAGTTCGGAAATATTTTCAGAAAATCCTTATTATTTCATGTAGCCACGCCCACTTTGACACACGCTCAACAAATGGTTTTAAAAAGAATTCAAACGCCATATGCATTTCTTCATCAAATAACAGATGACTTTTATTTCTTCCAAAAGCACACAATTATTACATATGCAGAATTATGACTGATTTATCTGTTTGAAGGTTATTTACAAATCGTCGTATATGATCTCCATATCACAAAACAGTCCCTCATAATGGCCTCTTCAGCATTCATCAAAATATAAATGTTGCTAATCCGTGGTCGATTAATCTATATGACACTACTATCCATTGGGTAAAATTAACACATACATAAATAAACAGCACATATGCCCATAATTTCTGTCCTGTGAGTGTGACATCCATTCCCCAAAAATTTTGATTATGAATGTAACAGTGGCCAAAAGTCTGTTGAACACAGGACGAACATTTCTGGCAGAAATGAATAAAAAGTCGAGGAGTACATCAATATAGGTGAGTTCTATAAATATGAGTTACAGTGAAGTAATTAAATGTCTATATGTATTTTTTTTATACATATATAAAAAGAACAAACTTTAAATAGAATACAGTCATAATGGTCCACGCCTTTATAGAAATTATCCCAAGAAGCTTCCAGAGAAATTGGACAATCTTACACGATTGTAACATTCGACCTTGCAGTAGTGAAAAAAGCTTATGCTATCATATGGCAGAATCCAAAAGTCTTTGAAAATGTGATTGTTAGAATGGGTGTATTCCACTTGACATGTGCATACATGGCAGCACTTGGGAAAAGTATTAGAGGCAGTGGCTTTGAGGAGCTATTGATTGAATCTGGCATCTGTGCAAGCGGGTCAATTGAAAAAGTAATCAATGGCAAGCACTGTAGCAGAGCATTACGAGTACATAAGATTATTGTTGAAGCCTTGGAGCATCTTCTGCTGCAAGAGTTTAATGCTTGTACTCAATGGATGAAGAAGTACGTGAATCATTCATACGCTGTTCTCAAAGATAACTCAAATGAAAGTTTCAAGGAACTCATTTCTAATGAGAAATGTGGAAATATGCTGTCTCTGTTGTCTGAGTTTAAAGAAAACATTCGCAAAAGGGTCACCTTGGTAAAACAGCTCAGTTTTGGCTGATGTACATTGACAGGGTATGGGTATGCTTAATCTCCAAAGAGCCACAAGAGAAAATAATCTCAGTCTGCATCTGGCAGCAATTCAGGACATGATACCTCTATTCTTTGCCTACGACCATCAGAATTATGCCCGCTACACCAGTGTATATCTATTGTCCCTCCTGACCCTGGAGGAGACACACCCTGGTGCAAAGAGTCTACTGGAGAAAAATGGTTTCAGCATCAACAGGTCAGATATACCATCAGCCAGATGTGCAGTGGACATAACAATTGAGCAAACAATCAACCGCCACGCCAAGTCTCACAGTGGAATAATTGGTTTCAGTAGGAACCAGGCAGCATATCACAGATGGTGTGTCACCCGACATGCACGAGGCACATCCCATCAGGCTATTATGGAGATGGAAGACATGGATACTGAAGATTCTTCAACTCACAAGGAGCTAAGGCCATCTCAAATTGCGGAAAGTGAAGAATGCACAAACAAGGTTATTGATGCAATAAACAACTTTACCAATCCATTCCAGGTTGCCAATAAAGATGTGTTGTATTGCATATCATCTGGGGCACCATTCAAATGAAATTGAACAAGATCTATTAGGTGCTAGCAAAATGGGTCAGAAGGCCTACACACAGTTTGTTGATGACAGATTTGTCGCTCAGACCAAAAAATTCCATGAACCTATAAAAGAATGAAATTAAAAACGTTTTTGTGATGTTGCACGGAGTGCTAAACTTGAAAACAACTGGTCAGAAAAAGTCACGAGAAATAACAGCCGAACGAAATGTGCTGGGGCAACTGGTTGTTTTATCAATAGAGCATGACATCAATCTCGAAAGAGTTTTTTAGTTTCCCACTAGGCCCAGTACCCTGGTCGATAGCGACGGCAGATGGTCTACCAGTCAAAACAGACAAAGCCAAGCTTCTACATGAAATTGAGTGTGGTTGCCTTACAAT
>JAGTTF010005939.1:39733-55032 GCA_019095985.1 Streblospio benedicti
GGCCCGGGCCGGGGGGAAAACCCTTTCCCCCCGGGGGGGGCCTCGGGGGGTTGGGGGTCCTTTGCCGGGGGGGCACCTTTTTGGGCCGCTCCCGGGGGCGGCGGGGTGGGAGGTCCCGCATTTTGGGCGCATCTTTTGCTGACATCCTGATATCCTGATTGCAGTGTTACTATAGATTCGCTTATCCTAAACGCAGTGTTCACTAGGGTTTGTTCGAAGTTCGTGGGTTAGCTGTCTAAACATATACCATGTATATTTTTAAGAGTTATCCGACACAGTTACAAAACAAAATTCCAGGGTGCGTGCTATCGGACAGGTGAGACTAACTGAATCAGCGCCACGTGCGCTGGTAGGAATATGTGGGCGGTGATTGGCAGCGGAGTGGTCAGTGCGCTTGTGGTCGATAGGCTGGTTACTAGCTGGGGGCGGAGCCAAGAGGCTGACCAGCGTGCATGTTGGAATGAGGAATGGTGTTATTGTGGTGAAAAGCCAAAATTTTTGCACCTGTAATGCAGAATTACCTAGTTTTGCTGGGAGATATGATGATACGTATCTTTTGACGTCCGAGTGCATGCCCTTCCAAATATATTGCTCACGTATTTTATGTAATGTTCTTTCAATACCAGAATGTGCCGTGACGTCATCATGATAGATTCGGCAAAAATATTGATAAATGATGGTGGTATTAAGATTTTGTAATCCAACTTATCATCAGTTTCAATGGAGACCGCAAGGACATCATATTCCGAAATTAAGCAATGTGAAAATTCACGCAATGCACAATAATCTTTACGTATTTTGGTTGGCGGATCTTTATCATGTTTCTAAAAATTGAATCAAATCATTAAATCTATCGTATTTTCTTTGAGCTTCAGCAATGTCGACGAGTGAAAGTTTTGATAAACTTTGATTTTGTAACGCAACCAACCTTGAACTTGGAATGTCGTGTTTTCGAAGATTTATGTTGTAATTTTGAGAAGTTTTATTTGTAACTGAGTTGTTTCTAGCCTGAGCCGATTTATCAGGCATTGATGGAACCTGTACAGTTTGAGATGGATTTGTGCTGACCTTGTGCAAATTTGTGCAAATAGGATTTTCCACAACTTTGGCATTAGAATCATGCTGCGGTGATTGTTCAGTATTTAGTTTATGTGACGTTTCAAGCGTTGGAGAATCCAATACTGTTCATTTTTCAACAGTCTTTGCATTTCACAAGTTTGACTGCGAGTTACTGGACACAAACTATTGATATATGTATTTGATTCCATTTCTATTTGTTTACTGTTAGAGATTTGCATCCCGGCTATGGTTAGACTGTCAGTGTCTTGTGTCTTTGTATTTATCTGGCTAGAAGTACACTCCTTGTTATTTTCATAACCAAATAATTCCGAAAACTCTCGAGAGTGTCATCAATTTTTGTATGACTAAAATTATATGAACGACGACTCAGAAAATCTGCCAAAAGATTCTGAGAACTTTTGATATGTTTGACCTTGAATTTGTATGATGACAGTAACATTGCCCATCTTTCAATCTTCGGATTGAGTTTAGAATTAGGGTTTTTGAAGATTTGCACAAGGCTATTGTTGTCAGAATACAGAGTGAATTCGTTTTGTTGCAGGTATATGGAAAATTGTTTTACTGTGTAAACAACTGCTAATGTCTCTCTTTCAAAAATGGTTCTGACACGTTCGCCTTTTGTTAATGCTCTACCAGTAAACATTATTGGGATAAAATTTCCACGTGCATCTCTTTGAAAAAGACCACCACCCAAACTTATGTCTGATGCATCACAGAAGACATAAAACCTTTTCTCAAAGTTAGGATAGTGTAAAAAAGGTTTAGATGACATAATTGATTTTAACTGATGAAAAGCTTCATCATGACAATTTGTCCATTCCCATTTTGTATTTTTCAGTGTTAAATTGTGCAATGGTTTCAGTAGTTTCGACTTGTTAGGGATGAAATTTCCAAAAAAATTAACAAGACCCGTGAAACTGCGTAAACTTTTCTTATCGTTAAACTGCGGTACGGGATAACTTTTTATAGCTTCAACATGTGAGTCTGAAGGTTCATAACCAGACTCTGAGACTTGATGACCTAAATATTCTACTTTAGTTTTAGCAAATTCACATTTACTAGGTGATAGTTTTAGATTTGCTTTGGATAGGCACTGCAATACTTCATGAACGTCTGAAATATGGTCGTTTAATGAGCTGCTCACCACAAGAATATCATCCAAATAAATAATGGTTGTTTTATAGAGTTGCTCCTTGAGGATCGTACTCAGTGCTCGACTGAAACTCGAAGGACTTCCATGTAAACCTTGAGGACAATGATTAAACCGAAAAGTTCTGGAATTCCAATGAAAACCAGTAAACTTTTTAGAATCGTCATCTAACGTGAGCTGGAAATACCCACTGAAACAGTCTAATTTTGTATAATATTTGCCTTTCTGTTGTGCCAGGAAGTCCAGTACTGTATAAAAATTAGGCACATACCATTGGTGGTAGATTGAAGCCGTGTTTAATGCTTGTAAATCGATGCATAATCTCACTTCCTTTGGGGTGTCACTTTGCATGTGTTTATGCGACTTTTTGGTGTTTTTATATACAGCAAGGACTTGACTAGTAAAAAGTACATCACCTGTTTCAGAAATGACCTCTTGATCCAGTAAATACGGGATTTGTTTATTGATCTATTGTTTCACATGAGGTGGGTACCTATACGGATTAGCATGCTTGTATTCTGCTTCTGGCTTGAGAACAATCTTATGTTTTACCACATCGCAAAATCCACGCTTACGAGATTTGTCAATAAAAGCAGATGAATTATTTTGGAGTATCTTCTGGAATTGAGAGCGGAGGTTCCTGTCCAAAATATGTGTAGATCAAATAATGGTTGATCAGAATCAGTGGCAATAGAATCGATGAACGAGGTGACAGACTCTTTAATATCATCTTGTGATAGTGGTGTAAAGTAGGCAACATTTTCGTTTTGACTAATATACAGTGTCTCCGATGACGGATTGTGAATAATAACTGGTATCATATTATTGGAAACTGTAACTGCTGAATTAATAAATAACATCATATTTTTGATCATCAAAAGATGAGGTGGTTCCGACTAAGCCTGTGTACAAATCTAATTTTTGGTTGTTTGATGTAATTACAGCTTGAATAAGACAAAAAAAGAATTGGGTTTGACTGCAACAGGTTCCGTAGTTCGGAATTTTATCTTGTTTTGGAGGTTAAATTTACGATTTTTAAAATCTAAGATTGCTCCATAATCCTGTAAAAAAATGGTCGTCCCAGTATCAAACTGTGATTAAGGTTTTCAAAAATGTACACTTTTGTACAAAGTTCTTGTTTGTTTAAATAGAACGTAAGTAATTTTGAACCCAATGGTTTCACCATTTTGCCATCAGCAACTCTAAATGATTTCGAAGTTGGGACAATACTTTTCATAAATTGCGGATATAATTTGTCCATCATTGATCTAGAACAGGCTGATATAGCTGCCCCTGTGTCAATTAGTGCATGTACACGCTTATTGCTGTCTTTGAAATAAATTTGCACCACCGAATCGTCAAAATACTCTAAATCTAAACTAAAACTATTGGTACATTCTTGAAATGACGATAGACAGTCCTCCGGTGGCGCGATTAGGCGTTTAAATGCTCCTTCGATTGGTTATCAGTATCCTTGTCGTGTCTGACACGAGATTGACGGTCACGATATGCACGAGAGTTTGATCTCCGCCTGTTTCCGTCAAACGACCTTCCTCGAGAGGTAGATCGATAATTATTACGATAGTTTCTGCTTCCATTTCTGTTGTAAGTATCACACTGGTAACGAGGGCGTGATTGAGAACGATCACGTCTCTGTGAGTTATCCCTATCACGATAGGATCGGTTATCTGAATAATATTGGCGATGTTCATAACGTCGTCCGCTTGAATTGTTACTTGGAAAACGTGTTCTTGACTGTGACCGGCTATTAATACGGCGGCGATCAGAATAGAAATTATCCCTGCGTGACGGACGGAAGGATAGCTCATTTATATCTGATTCTAACTGTTGTTCGAGGTTAATAGCATTTTCAACCTTTTCTGCGCAGACTACAACTTGTTGCAAATCCGCATAGTCCATACATGTTACACGTGATTTGATTTTGGGTAGTAACCCATTTAAATATGTCATGAGCTGCAAATCTGTATCCTTCATATCACAATCGATGATTCTTTGCAGGATATCTGCCGAATAACTGCGTACTGTTTCATTTCACGTTGCATCCTAGACGCGTGTTTAAATCGAACGTTGAATGGCTTTGCAGCTATTGAAAAGGTTTCTGCCAGTTAAGTTTTTACAGATGTGTAACTAAGTCCAGCTAGATTCAGTTTATCGTAACATACTCGAGCAAAACAGTCCAATAAGGTTGGGATAATGGTAGCTCATTGAATATCATCAACATCTCTTTGTAAGTGATCAAAACCGATTTCCAAGTCTTTTTGCCACTTTTCGAAGGAAGAAGACATGGCTCCATCAAACCTGGGTAGCGAAATCAGAGGTCCGCGAGAGGCAGGTTTAGACTTTACCTCTTTCAAAACAGACACTATATTTTCAGACAGGTCGGCAATGTCATTATCGTGTGAATATTTTGGCCGAGAGTGTTCGGCACGCTTAGATGCTTGAAATTCATCTGATAACTGTTTCAATTGAGCTGTCAACGCATCCACAGTACTATCATTGTCAACGTCAGGGGATGCCGAGTATGGAGGCATATCATATTTTGAACAATCACGTGGGAATTGTCTTTGTAAATTAGACAATTTAACCTTATAATTTTCCTCTGACAATTGATGAACATGAGCTTGCTTGAACGTATTTTGCAATCGTGCTTCCTTGAGAAAATTTTCATGACGTAGTCTTTCATTTTCGTCTAATAATTGCACCAGTTGGCGATGTAAAATATTTTGCTGCATTAAATCACTGACACCAGCAGATGTTTTCTCACGAACATCTTTAGCATCTTTAGCATCATCGTCACCTGACTCCTCAGAATCAGGTAGCTTTTTCATTGCAGCTTCGAATAATGATTTTTGTAAATCATTCTCGTCTGACAAATTTTGAACTGTGGACATAATTGTGGCTTCTTGTGATTGTTTGTTAGCCATATCAGTCAATTTTACTGACCAGATGTGTTCCAAATCTGACAAAGTACGAAACACAATGGTACTATTACCATCAGCAAATGTTTGATTTAAAGTAGAATCAACGGAGAAATCAACAGAACTTACCGAATTACGATTTAGTCCTGTGATCGGCGTAGATGTGGGATGCCACATCAAATAAACAAACAGCAAATATCCACAATGATTACTATCAAACTAATTAAACAAGCAAAATACATATAATCCAGTTAAAACGGTGAAGCTCAATGCTCTATATAATGTAATTCCGAATGGTAGAATGTATTGGGTAAATAACAATCCGACCTCTCCACCAAATGTAATGGGGAGTAAAGACAAACAAATTAGATATCTTTTCTAAACTTTATTTTAATACATTCTACCCAGCAGACTTGCTGTCTCTGCTTTATATACCCCTGATTCTTATATTGATCCACCTTCTAAGAACCTGTCCTCTATTGAGGCTAAGATGTACATATGAGCTGGGGGGGATGGGGAAATCCCCCCTAGCACATTAAGATAAATCGCTGCTCTTGTTCACTCTGCCCTCAACCCTGCTGGTCTCGCCTGGCGTCAACACTCCTTCAGCCGGACGCATGCAATGCAGACACCCTAGCAAAATGCTCCGCATCTCGCTTGTAGTGGGCTCAGCTGACAGTCCTGCTGGAACTTCTTCCGCATAGTCCAACTTACAACCAACTCTGCACATAGGCAACTCAATACTCATACTCTCTGGGATCAACTGCCAGTTGGTTCACTCACTTCTGTGTCAGGCTCTTACAGCATCTACGCCCACGCTTATGTGGATAGCTGCCACATTTGCCAAGCAGGAGGATTTCCACCCCCATCCAAATTCTGTTTGGTGTCATCCAGGCGCTCCTCGCCCTGAGTTGATAGGTCGGGTGATTTTGGCCACAACCAAATTACTTCTTCTTATAGTTGAAACAACGCCCCAATGATTCTCCAGCGTCAACAGAACACGACCGGGACCATTTTCAGCAACGACACCACGTAAAGGAGATCGCCCAAATCGGCCACCCCCTTCCACGAGCACCCTTGAGAGGTTCTTAAGATGACAGCGTTGGACGCCTCACGGCGGATCTGCACTGTCTTATCCATTAGCATCAGGTTGGGTGTAGTCATCAGAAAAGACCTCAAATAGAAAGATCATGTAGACAACATTACGATGAAGGCTATCAGAACACTAGGACTAGTCAGGCGAAACATCAAGACTAATAACATGGAATTGAAAACAAAAGCTTTCAACACACTGGTCAGACCAGTGTTGGATTATGCCTCGTCTGTCTGGGACCCTTATCAGCAAGGGGACATAAATAGAATTAAGTGGTCCAGCGCAGAGCTGCTAGATACATGACCAACCACTTCCATTACACCAGTAGTCCAACTGAGATGTTACTAGATTTCAACTGGGAAGCACTCCAGACTAGAAGACAGAAAATCAAATTATGTACATTTTACAAAAATTAACCACAGACTTTTCAACATCAGTGCACCACCATATATTCATCTTGCACCCTCACGGACTAGAAGGACCCATCCATTGTCATATTTCAAACTCACAACATCAGCCGACTATTATAGGAAATCATTCTATCCATCAACCGTAATACTCTGGAACAGCCTACCAATGGAAGTCACCACTGCATCAACTCTGAGGCTTTCAAGGCTAGCCTTGCCACAGCACCTTTCTAATCTTTAACTCTATCCTTGTTTTTAACCTGCACTACTAACAATTGCTTTTATCTTTATTCTCCTCGCTATCGGCCCATCCCCACCCTTACTAACGCTATTTTCTTTTCCTCTTCGCGCACACACACACCATCTAGGAGGTTGTAAATCATCAACTCTCACGCTAACCTCGACAAACCATACACAGATACAGATAGATACAGTTGCTCTCTGCCCTTAGCACTTCCTCGAACAGAATCTCATCCGTGCTGATCTACACTGCCCATGTACGACAGTTAAGTCCCTCGCCATGCATGGCGAAAAAAAAATCCACGCCGAGTAGGAGATCTAGCTCCCCCAGTCGTCCTTCTGCAAATATGTCTCCCTAGGTATGTTGTGAGCGTGGCCCTTGTGGGATCCATGCGACATCTACACACGATTATCGCTTTGCGTACTTGCGTGATCTTTTCCTGCTGGCTGACACTGATATGCCTCTCCACGGCGCAACTCAGGCAGCGCATTGCACTGCTTGCCTGGCTGAGAGATGCGACAGTTGCCCTCCTCTACTGCTAGAATGCATTGCCGATGCTGGTCTGACGTTAAGCGAGCCATGGAATGACAATTTCCATCCACGGTCCCTCGTAGGGTCTTCCTCGACTCAAGCCCCATCTCATCACCCTTTTCTGACGCAACCTTACGGCCCTGGAAAGTGAAGTTGTTGTCTCTGTGCCTGGCTGTCTCCTGCCCGGGGTACCAAACCATCGTCCAGTTGCTACTAAACTAGTGCAACATTCATGTACGTTCCCTACTGCACTCAGAAAAGGCATGCAATGTTGTCCCACCAGGACTCTTGTCTGGTGCGCTAGCTCCAGCATCCTGCTCGTCCCTCCCAGGTGTGAAGTCAAAAGCCCGGTAGCAACAATCTGGTGTTTGCTGCAACGGCTAGTCCAAGTCTCTCGAAGATCACATCCTCCTCAAATGCCTAGGTCAAGGGTGAACCCAAAGGCCGACCCTCCAGATCCTGTGCTGGTCTCATAGGCGGCAAGACGATGCCTTTGCTGGTGACCTCTCCACCGCCTGTACCTGACATGGCACACCCATGGGTGCCTGATAAAATTCACCCTGGCCAGTAGTTACGCATCATCTGCTGTACACCTCTGAGGTTGATTATCGCTCTTATCAGTCGTGGCAGGAGAGTCTTGCTACTCACCTCTCCTGCCTACTCATTTCCCCTCCTTCTTCACAGCCACCCCAGAACTCGTGTTCTGTGCCAGGTTCTTTCTAACGATGTTGTTGGTGGGGGTATGTGCTTGCTCGCCATCTTCCTTCCCGTGTCGTTGGAGGCCACCGATTGCCACTCAGAGATCTACTTGGGTGTTTTTGAAAATAACTGGTGCAGACGTGTCCCTTCTGCCAGCACTCTACATTCTCTAACCTGCATCTTCTGCCTTCCCGTTGACTGCCATGCCTGCCTCAAGGCTAATTGCATCGAGGTCCTGACAGCTGAAGCAATTTCGGTCCCCTTGCCCGACTCAGTCTTCTTAGTTTCCTGCTCATTCTTCACCGCTAACACCTGTCTCACAACCATCTCTGTTGATGGGTGATTGGGCTTCTTCGCATTTGCTTCTTCTTCCTCGGCGTACAATGTTTGCCTGGTACCTGACCTGGTTGTCACTCAACCCGTTGCACCACCTCCTGAGTCAAGATGGCCAAATCTGTTTCTGGATACATCATGATCTCGTCGTACTCGTCGATCTCGAGGCGGAGTTCAGCCCCAGCTCTAGACCCCTTCAGAACTGCTGCTGCCTCTCTGCAGTGGATGTCCTTCCCATAGGCTTTTGCACCAGGGACATAAGTTGAGCGATGAAGTCGCAGACCGACTCTTTGTTGCCTTGCTTCCAGGTCGCATGAGTTCTTTCTCGGTCGACCTCATCTAAAATTCCAAATGGGAGCGAGCATGGAGGGTCGCCAGTAGTACTATCTAATCATTTCTATCTTCAATCGGGAGATTCAGCAATACTCCCCTGCACCTTGCCTGATAAAACGGTCCACCAGCCACCCGGCTCACTCTTGAGATGGGACCGACCCGTATAACCGAATGCAAGCTGCTGAACATAATCGGGCCAGGACTCGTTGCCGTTGGGCTTACTGAACTTGTGAAAGTTTTTGATACAATCTTTGAAGGAGAGGGGTGGGCACCTCAGGCGGTAGGTTGTCATCCTCCAAAGAGGACGTCTACAGACGATCATATTGCCGATTCCACTTGCGTTGAAGGGAGCGTCCTTTTGCGTGCAGCTTCCTCTTCCCTTCCACCCGCCTCTTCCTGCTTGTAATCGTCCAATGCCCCTACCCAGGTGGTCTGCAAAATCGTTGCACAAGGGGTTTTGCGGCTGCGTGCGAATCCCCTCGTTGGCATGGAGTCCTCCATGACTGTGCACCCTGCTGACAACACAGTGCATGGGGGCACCGCCTTGATGCTGGCTGTCTCCTGCCAGGGCTGCATCTGCGGCGCGCCAGCAGGGGTGGATGCCGACATTTCTGGATGAGACTCCCAACTCTGCTGACTTCGTCTCTTTAATTTGGGTGTGATATGCGCTTGTAGGTGCTCCTCTCTTTCTTGTTTTGCCTCCAGTTGGAACGCCTCCACGCGCAATGAGTCAAAGGGCCCCCAGGGCATTGGGGCTTACCCTCGTGAGTGCGAACCCCAGTCGCGAGCGATACCCCGCACACAGCTGTTGCTGCTTCCAACGAAGTTGTAGCTGGGTTGGGAAAAGTTCTCATTTCCCCAATGAATTGACAATCTTCTGCACGAGGGCAGCCTGTCTAGCCCGCATGAGGGAGCTCTACTCGTGGCACAAACTCTCACACGACTATAACTACTTTACAAGGCTTCCTGATGGACGTGGTTGCGTCCAGGTTGCGTTCTCGCAAACCGTGGCACCCCTGACACTTCTCACACGGCTATCCCTGCTTTCTATGACCTCCCCTTACAGAAGTGGTTGTGCCCAGGCAACTTTCCCGCGACCCTGGCGTGCTTGACACTTCTCACACAGCTGTCACTGCTTTGTGATTGCACTTAGGTCATGCTCTCACGCCTAGCATAGCTGTCTTTTCCCTCCTGTTGCTTGCAATCATGAGGAGATTGCTTCTTATGCGAAGCTATACCTTATTGCTGTCCTTGTAATCGCCATAGGGTTTTGCCTCTTTTCGCACCCCTGTTCTGGTTGTATCTTTTTTTGCGCCCTGGGTTTGTTTTTTTCCTGACCCACACTTGTAGCCCCGCCTCATCTTGGCTGGCGCCACCTCCCGTCCTGCTGTGGTGGAAGTGGTGGTGCCCCCGGGACCCCCAACTATTGCAAGCCTAATTCGGGGTGGTTTACCGCATCCATGCATTGCGGCTCATCTTCCAATGGCGCCTCGACTCCATCGGCTTCTTCCTTGTCCTCTTTCCTCTTTTTCTTGACTATTGGTCTCCTCACCTGCATGAAGATCCGATCTCTGATGGTTCTCATCGGGTGCACCGTTGACGTCTCCCTCAGGAGGCGGCAGTGGTCCCAATCATCCTGTATCACTAGCTTTCATCTCTTCTCCACAGAGTTTTCTTTGCCCGCTTCTCTTCAACATGGTACCCGACCTCTCGCCCACCATCCAACTAAGTTCATCTGGGTAAGTGCCGCTTGCTTAGCGGTTGAGAAGGAGCCACTAGGCATGACCCTTCTTCTGCATTGTTTGTGGTTGACAGCTGCACTTCGCTGTTTCGGACCCTCGAGGCAAGCTTCGCAGAGGATATGTTTGCGAACTTAGTGAATCAGCTCTCCGGACGTTGTGGGTCAGACATGGTGATCAGATCTCATTCATATCTCGTCCTCAAGCGTGCACCTTTGCAAGATCCCGGTCATGGCACCAAACTGTAAACTGTGGCAGTGGTTCACAGTCCCTCGTGGACTAATGAGTCACCGCCACACTGCATGAGCACAGCGAGAGCTAGAGTCTAAAGGACGCTAGCTGAGAGCCGAGGGATGCCACGACGGGCAGAGATAGAATAAACGTGCAACCATCCAGAAGTGTATTTATAAGTTCCACAATGGAGGAGATGTAGGGATTGTAACGACCTTTCATCTCATTCATCTCTATTTGCAGATCATATTTAATCGTCACAGCAGACGATAATCACAACAGCGACGACGCCGAAACGCAGGCCACAGGAGTCTTCACTTCTCATCTCCCGTGGAACAAAGAAACAGCATAATCACATCAAGCGTCTACCCGAGCCACGCCCAAAAGACGACAACAGCCGATCATCACAGCAGACGCCGTCGACTCGTGCAGACCACAGGAGATTTCACTTCATCTCTCCGTGGAGCAGAGAAACGGAGGAATCACATCTACCCAGAGCCACAAAAAGCGTCAGCAGACGATAATCACAGCAGCGACGCCGTCCCAACTCGTGCAGGCCACAGGAGACTTCAATCTCATCTCCTGTGGAGCAGAGAAATGGGCGGAATCACATCGGCGTCTGCCCAGAGCCACGCCCAAAAGACGCCATCACGTCCTGCCCGCATTCACCAGTGATGAGTCGTCTGGTATAGCAACCTCCATCCAAGACCATCACTACAGTCATGCAAGGTAAGCTGTTCTTCTGACCATATAATAGTCTCCTAATTAAACCCACATTAAAAAACGCTCTCCCATTATTATCTACTGCTACGAAACGCGACGCCGATTAACAGGTGTCCAAATGCCACCAGGCGCCCAATCTCCCCCAATAGCAGACAGCAAATCCCCACGCCAACGATTGCAGTGTCAAAAGCCGACGATTGCAGTGACAAGCCACGCCACAACAGGTGTTCACATCGATATCTCTCGAAGCCCACCAAGTGTCAATAAACTCCACCCAACACTGCCAACACCCGCCCCGCCCGGCACACGCCAAAAATCAGCAGGGGGGCCACGACAATTCTCAACCCCAGCAGGCATCCAATCCCAGCAGAGAATTTCAACCCATTGCTGCACAACATCCAACAAAGACAAAATCACTAAGCAAGCAGCCAACGCCCAGTGGGTTCACCACCGACACCGATTAGCCACATCACCCCAGTGCAGCATTAGCGCACACGCCACTCCCAGCCCAGCGGGTGTCCGATTCAAGCACAGAACTTCAACGTCACTTGCTGTGCACAACCGAAGCAGCCAGCTATTGCCGCCAGACGCCACCAGCGGCAGCGCCCAGCCCAACCAAAAAGTGCAGCAATAAGCAGCTATCACTATATCTCACAGGACAGGTATGTTTTACCACCTATTAATTCACTGTGAATTCCATGTCGTCTGCTTCCAGTGTAAAAAAAGCCATCACAGCTACTACCAACTACCTGCACTGCGGCCTGTCATACCAGTGTACACGGCTCACCTAAGTTAATTACAAACAGCTCCACAAAAGCCCTCAATAGCCGCCCATCCGCCCAGCCAGACAGCGCAGCAACAAAGGACCACACCCCGCCTGCTTCACAGTTCAGCAACACGCGCATTTCAAGCACTTCACAGCACAGGCGCTAATCAGCAAAAAGCCGCCTGTTCCCCATCAGCGATAACAAAGGCACCAGCGACCAAAAACCCGCCGTTTCACAGATTCAGCGACAGCACAGGCCCCTAGCGCAGACCCAAAAAAAAAGCCGCCTGTTTCATTATCCAGCGACAGTGTGCTCCCACAGAGAGCAGCAACACAATAACCGACCAAACGCCACCTGTTTCCACTACCCAGCAAACAGCAATCACATCCATCAGCAGAGAATTTGATGCAACAACCCGTGCCACACACGCCCGGCGAGCAGCTATCTCCCCATAAAGTAACAGCCGACCAAAAAGCCGCCTGTTTCACAATCCAGCGACAGCGCGCCTCACGCGCCTCACAGCACCGGCGCTGGCTGACCAAAAAGCCGCCTGTTTCACCAATACAGCGATAGCACAGGTGCGATCATCGTTGCAGCAACACTCAGCCAAATCTGTAGCCAGCACAGTTAAATCGGTAAGTTTTCTGCACACAACGCCGACACATGCTAATTGTTCAATAGTCATCTTTAAATAGAACCATACCAATCAATAGAAATCAATACTGCCCCACTCAAGATTACATCACGTCAAGTGCAGCCCAGTCGCAGTTATTAACCACCAAGATTACATCATACATCAAACAACCTAGTCCAGATTACAGAACAGCAGCCTATCTTCAAACGTCAATAGCAGCAGACAGCAATCAAGCACAGAGGTTGCAGTATACAGCAACCTTCTACTGCCGTCTGCTGAACGAAATACCAGCAGAAACAGACGACAATTCAATTGACCAAACGACAAAAGCGCCAAGCTACTATCACCAGCTCCAATTGGCGCTTACAACTACAAAAACATCACATTACAACTGCAAAATAGAAATCTGCAAGCGAAAATAGATTTCTAACAGGAAAATAACGGATCCACAAGATTATATTCTCCACAATAAAGTTTCCACCATCTACTTAAATTCTGCAAAATACCAGCATTCCAACGATGGCTGCGCCGACAGCCGATACACATCAAGCTGACTCATCCCAACCACCAAGACACGTCACACCTGGAAAACATCGGGCACTCGGAGCACGCATCCGGCTGGTCCACGGTTAATGTGTAAACACATCAATAGCACCATCACAGACCGCCTCTTATGTTGAAGCCAGTTTTGATGAGGCCTCACAGGAAGCGTAACGTGGAATGCAGTCGAGGAATGCAGACGGGACCATCTGGGCGCCAGGCCACAGACGATGCCAGTCAGCCGGAAATTCCAGACCAATTGCAGTGATTGATAAATGCCCCAAAACACCGACACTATCACGGGCGATATTATCAGCGCCGGCCCAATAATAAATACCATCTCCACTGGTCAAGAATTGCATCAAAAAAAAATACAGCACTGATATTGACCAAACTGATGTCGACAACACTAATGATTCTTCCACAACCGATAGCAGCATTAGTGACACAGATTCCAGCCAAGGCTGGGACGAAAATGAATCAACTGACAGTAACAGTTCTGACTGTTCTACATACGATTCATTTAATGAATAAGAGTGACAAATTATGTATATCTATTATATAAATGGGGAGTGTGTGTTCGTTATATGCGCAACATCTTCAAAAGCAGATTTCCAAATACCACGAAACTTTGGCAAATCATTCTTCATAACCCAGTGGGTGCACAGAATAAGATTATGTTACCTGTACACGTCCCTGCTACGAACAATTTTTAATTATTTTCAAAATAAATAAATGCCATGCTTATTACAGGGGCCATGTTTGTGTAAATAAAACGTTAAACGTGCGGGTTTCCTCTGCATATACGTCATACGTAGTGCGTTACACGTAAGTAGATAAGCCGAACGTCTTTCTTTTCTACAGCTAACGTTACCCGCGGCGTTATGCGTACTTTAAACGTACCTCATTCTATGAAAAACGTTGCCTACGTAAATTTAAGTAAAGTAAATAAAAATAAATAAAAGTAAATGAATTACATACAATCCTATATATATATATATATATATATATATATATATATATATATATATATATATATATATATATATATATATATATATATATATATATATATATATATATATATATATAAAAGGAAGAGGCGGTTTTTTTGCGTAACAAAAGGCTTTTTTAACCACAAGACGTATTACACACTTCAAACTATGTATGTAAATTCAGGACAACTTGGTGGTCGTTATAATGTCACATTTCAAATCAAATGAATTGGTTTTAATTATAAGATTTTTTATAGAAAGGTTGCTTACAAGGCCATGTTTGCATATGTCAAACGTACGTTGCACTTCACACGTACAGTCACAACAAGGGGGAGCTGGGACGGGCGGTGATGAGGATGGAGACTCATTTTATCTGCTCTGGACCTGTTTTGAGGAGGGGTGTTGGCAGAGAGGGTGTGTATGTCCATATGGCGGGGGAGGGGAGGGGGCGGACATGGCTGGTGGTGGAGCATTTAATATGTTCCAGATCTCATCAATTTCAACCCGAGCAGTAGCAGAAAGGGGGTGATTGAGATGCACATTTAATGGTCTGCACGTGTTTACCAGAGGCATGAGTAGCTGGAGGGAGAGATATTAGAGGGATCAAGCATTGTCACATACATGTAGTGTGTGTATGGCTGTCACATATGACTGTGGGAGGAAGGTGATGGGGGTGTATTTAATCTTTCCCAGACCTGTATAGTGACGGGAGCTGGTGTGAGGGATGTGGGACATGGGAAAGAATGGGAAGGGAGGAGCATTTAATCTGTTCCAGATCTCATCCGTTTCAACCAGAGCAGCAGCAGGAAGGGTGTGCATTAATTATGGACCTGTTTAGATGGGGATGGGGTAGAGAGGATTGGG
>JAGTTF010005939.1:61302-72933 GCA_019095985.1 Streblospio benedicti
GGATAACAGTTCCATAAGGCAGCCTTTCCAGGTCAACCATGCCGTCCGCCTTCGTCCACCCCATCGCTAAGCAGGAGCCTGGGGAGTCGGCTGTCTGGGCGCTGGTGTGACGAGGGCAGAACATGTGATGGCCGTCATCGGGCCCCACGAGCCTCGTATGTCGCAAGGCAATAGGTGGTGCAGTCGGCGCACACGTGGACACCTGAAGCAAGAACGGGTTGCATTAGAGAGGGGGGCCTCTCGTCAGAACACATAGTCTGACACATAATCCGTTAGGAATTCTAACACACCCGCGCCATCGTCCACGGCTCTCGCGAGGTGGACGGTCTCTCTCACCATCATCAGGAATGTGGGCTCTCTTGTTCCCTGGTGCCATCACTGGCGTGGTTGATCTCTTTACAGACAACGATGGCTGAAAAAGAATAAAAAAAAAGGTTGAGGGGAGGTAGTGACGATGAGACAGTATCTCGATGATTGCAAATGCTTCGGGACCGATAGTTACTCACATAGGTCTGGTCAATCAGCTGATCCAAGATATTCTCCAGCTACGCCGTTGTCATCGTTAGACGGTGTCTGGGGCGCGGGTCAAACTCTTTACAGGCGGCGGTGACTAGAAAAGAATAAAAAGAAGGTTGAGGGGAGGCCACGGTGATGAGACGAGCATCTTGACAATCTCAAATGCTTTGGGACCGGTAGTTACTGTCCTGAGCCAGAATATCAATAGATAAGTTTATGAATGTAGTAACTGGGCCAGTGGCCTCATATGTACATCTTAGCCTCAATAGAGGACAGGTTCTTAGAAGGTGGATCAATATAAGAATCAGGGGTATATAAAGCAGAGACAGCAAGTCTGCTGGGTAGAATGTATTAAAATAAAGTTTAGAAAAGATATCTAATTTGTTTGTCTTTACTCCCCATTACATTTGGTGGAGGTCGGATTGTTATTTACCCAATACATTCTACCTTTCGGAATTACATTATATAGAGCATTGAGGTTCACCGTTTTAACTGGATTATATGTATTTTGCTTGTTTAATAAGTTTGATAGTAATCATTGTGGATATTTATTTAGCAACGAACTTTGTTCGTGCTAAATGATTGTATTAGTGAGGTTTGGAGGGGTGGCGGAGGGTAGGAGGTTGCTTCACAGTAAATTTATATATGTTTCTATTACAAGGGATTTTCGAGATTTTAGTTTTTTGGTGGAAATTGTATTGAATTACACGTCAGGCCCGAAAATTTGGCAATTCTTTAATTTTACAACATTTAATCTTTATCATCACTAAGCAATAAATATAGTAATGTCGTTGTTGTGATATATGTATTTTATTCTAGAATAGCTCGTGACCAAATCTAACTTCATGGGAGAATTTAAGTCCATGTTAAAATACTTTAAACGCTGCATTTTCACTGTAATAAAGCAACATACTGCATTTTACCCGGAAATCAGGGTACACCAGCAGAATAAAGTTCTTCTACATAAAAAAATCAAAATATATTGTTTCCTGCACCAGCCAGTTTCACTTAAAAGATTCTATTATTCAAAGTATTGATGCTGATTCTTATTATCACACTTTGAGATCATAATATTCTACATATTTTAAGAAATCTATCGAATACTCCTCAGATCAAGATGACAATAATGCTCTTTTATTATCGCCCTGTCACCTCTCTGCTTATCTAAAAGCGCTGTTACTAATCTGCAACAAGGATGCGCGCATGACTGAGGCTGATTCTCTGAAACCAGCATACATATGCATAAATTATGATAATGAGCTTGTGTAGCCCTACTCTAAATCGCATCGCAGTATGGTCGGTGTTGCCATGTTTCGTGGTGTAATAAGGCTAATCATTGATTACTTTTTGTAATATGTCATTATTTCTCATGTAAGCCCAATTTTGGTGACGAAATGCACCTTTTTTTGTTAGGTATATTTTACATTTTTCTTAAATTACATCGTTATTTAAAAGTGTTAGTGTTTAATCGTGTCGGATAAATTTTTTATTCGTTCGATTAGGTCTCAATAGCATTATTTTACAAGCTGTTTTTTCTGCGATAATCGTGCTTTTGCACATTTCTTGTGATGTGTCAAGTGAATCTTTAATGAAATTTTTAATTGTAATAAACTTGGCGCCTGCCCGTGGGGTGGTTGCGAGAGGGGGACACCCCCTTCTGCGGAGGTGGGGGCGAGGGGATCTCCCCCGAAATTTTTGGAAATTTGAAGCAATTTTCTGCAATCTAGACTAGAGCTACTATTTGGCAAAAGACAGATATCTACATAGTGTTTCGCGATATTCATTCAAAATTACTTATATATGCCATAAGATAATACTTATTATATATCGGGAATGTACATCATGCAATGGAATCATAATATTAATGAATGTGTGATATCTGCTCTGTATCCTTTTAATGCCACAATTAAATAGAAAATATTAGAATTCTGGTATGAAATGTTTTAGCACGTTCGATGAAATATTAGACCCACAAAAAAAGTGGTGTATCCAAAACTTGACTGAAACCCCCTCGCTTCGAAATGGAATATCGGTGACAAAATATACATCATCCCTTACTTATTTTTGCGTAAGATAAATAAAACTTATGAGTCATAAATATTATATGATCTATGGTGAATGTAGATCAGTAGGATTATGGATATATTTGTCTAGAAATTTGGTTATGGCTGATGAAGTTTCTTTCACCTTATGGAAAATGTCCTCTACATATAATTCTAAGAAATTGAGTGTTAATTAAGGGAACTGAGGGCGGGAATAAACGTTTGTTGCTAAATTTCGAGGGTGTGGAGGCCACTATCTAGTTGCTGTTTGTTTATTTGATGTGGCATCTCACAATCACAGGACTAAATCGTAATTCGGTAAGTTCTGTTGATTTCTCCGTTGATTCTACTTTAAATCAAACATTTGCTGATGGTAATAGTACCATTGTGTTTCGTACTTTGTCAGATTTGGAACACATCTGGTCAGTAAAATTGACTGATAGGGCTAACAAACAATCACAAGAAGCCACAATTATGTCCACAGTTCAAAATTTGTCAGACGAGAATGATTTACAAAAATCATTATTCGAAGCTGCAATGAAAAAGCTACCTGATTCTGAGGAGTCAGGTGACGATGATGCTAAAGATGCTAAAGATGTTCGTGAGAAAACATCTGCTGGTGTCAGTGATTTAATGCAACAAAATATTTTGCATCGCCAACTAGCGCAATTATTAGACGAAAATGAAAGACTACGTTATGAAAATTTTCGCAAGGAAGAACAATTGCAAAATACGTTCAAGCAAGCTCATGCTCATCAATTGTCAACTGAAAATTATAAGGTTAAATTGTCTAATTTACAAAGACAATTCCCACGTGATTGTTCAAAATATGATATGCCTCCATACTCGGCATCCCCTGACGTTGACAATGATAGTACTGTGGGTGCGTTGACAGCTCAATTGAAACAGTTATCAGATGAATTTCAAGCATTTAAGCGTGACGTACACTCTCGTCCAAAATATTCACACGATAATGACATTGCCGACCTGTCTCAAAATATAGTGTCTGTTTTGAAAGAGGTAAAGTCTAAACCTGCCTCTCGCGGACCTCTGATTTCGCTACCCAGGTTTGATGGAGCCATGTCTTCTTCCTTCGAAAAGTGGAAAAAAGACTTGGAAATCGGTTTTGATCACTTACAATGGGATGTTGATGATATTCAACGAGCTACCATTATCCCAACTTTATTGGACGGTTTTGCTAGAGTACGTTACGATAAACTGAATCTAGCTGGACATAGTTACACATCTGTTATAACTAAACTGGCAGAAACCTTTTCAATAGCTGCAAAGCCATTCAACGTCCGATTTAAACACACGTCTAGGATGCAACGTGAAAATGAAACAGTACGCAGTTATTCGGCAGATATCCTGCAAAGAATCACCGATTGTGATATGAAGGATACAGATTTGCAGCTCATGACATATTTAAATGGGTTACTACCCAAAATCAAATCACGTGTAACATGTATGGACTATGCGGATTTGCAACAAGTTGTAGTCTGCGCAGAAAAGGTTGAAAATGCTATTAACCTTGAACAACAGTTAGAATCAGATATAAATGAGCTATCCTTCCGTCCGTCACGCAGGGATAATTTCTATTCTGATCGCCGCCGTATTAATAGCCGGTCACAGTCAAGAACACGTTTTCCAAGTAACAATTCAAGCGGACGACGTTATGAACATCGCCAATATTATTCAGATAACCGATCCTATCGTGATAGGGATAACTCACAGAGACGTGATCGTTCTCAATCACGCCCTCGTTACCAGTGTGATACTTACAACAGAAATGGAAGCAGAAACTATCGTAATAATCATCGATCTACCTCTCGAGGAAGGTCGTTTGACGGAAACAGGCGAGTTTATGACCGTCAATCTCGTGTCAGACATGACAAGGATACTGATAACCAACCAGAAGAGCATTTAAATGCCTAATCGCGCCACCGGAGGACTGTCTATCGTCATTTCAAGAATGTACCAATAGTTTTAGTTTAGATTTAGAGTATTTTGACGATTCGGTGGTGCAAATTTATTTCAAAGACAGCAATAAGCGTGTACATGCACTAATTGACACAGGGGCAGCTATATCAGCCTGTTCTAGATCAATGATGGACAAATTATATCCGCAATTTATGAAAAGTATTGTCCCAACTTCGAAATCATTTAGAGTTGCTGATGGCAAAATGGTGAAACCATTGGGTTCAAAATTACTTACGTTCTATTTAAACAAACAAGAACTTTGTACAAAAGTGTACATTTTTGAAAACCTTAACCACAGTTTGATACTGGGACGACCATTTTTACAGGATTATGGAGCAATCTTAGATTTTAAAAATCGTAAATTTAACCTCCAAAACAAGATAAAATTCCGAACTACGGAACCTGTTGCAGTCAAACCCAATTCTTTTTGTCTTATTCAAGCTGTAATTACATCAAACAACCAAAAATTAGATTTGTCCACAGGCTTAGTCGGAACCACCTCATCTTTCGATGATCAAAAATATGATGTTATTAATTCAGCAGTTACAGTTTCCAATAATAAGATACCAGTTATTATTCACAATCCGTCATCGGAGACACTGTATATTAGTCAAAACGAAAATGTTGCCTACTTTACACCACTATCACAAGATGATATTAAAGAGTCTGTCACTTCGTCCATCGATTCTATTGCCACTGATTCTGATCAACCATTATTTGATCTTACACATATTTCGGACAAGAACCTCCGCTCTCAATTCCAGAGGATGCTCCAAAATAATTCATCTGCTTTTATTGACAAATCTCGTAAGCTTGGATTTTGCGATGTGGTAAAACATAAGATTGTTCTCAAGCCAGAAGCAGAATACAAGCATGCTAATCCGTATAGGTACCCACCTCATGTGAAACAACAGATCGATAAACAAATCCAGTATTTACTGGATCAAGACGTCATTTCTGAAACAGGTGATGTACTTTTTACTAGTCCTGTTCTTGCTGTATATAAAAACACCAAAAAGTCACATAAACACATGCAAAGTGACACCCCAAAGGAGGTGAGATTATGCATCGATTTACGAGCGTTAAACGCGGCTTCAATCTACCACCAATGGTATGTGCCTAATTTTAATACAATACTGGACTTCCTGGCACAAAAGAAAGGCAAATATTATACAAAATTGGACTGTTTCAGTGGGTATTTCCAGCTCGCATTAGATGATGATTCTAAAAAGTTTACTGGTTTTCATTGGAATTCCAGAACTTTTCGGTTTAATCGTTGTCCTCAAGGTTTACATGGAAGTCCTTCGAGCTTCAGTCGAGCACTGAGTACGATCCTCAAGGAGCAACTAAATAAAACAACCATTATTTATTTGGATGATATTCTTGTGGTGAGCAGCTCATTAAACGACCATATTTCAGACGTTCATGAAGTATTGCAGTGCCTATCAAAAGCAAATCTAAAACTATCACCTAGTAAATGTGAATTTGCTAAAACTAAAGTAGAATATTTAGGTCATCAAGTCTCAGAGTCTGGTTATGAACCTTCAGACTCACATGTTGAAGCTATAAAAAGTTATCCCGTACCGCAGTTTAACGACAAGAAAAGTTTACGCAGTTTCACGGGTCTTGTTAATTTTTTTGGAAATTTCATCCCTAACAAGTCGAAACTACTGAAACCATTGCACAATTTAACACTGAAAAATACAAAATGGGAATGGACAAATTGTCATGATGAAGCTTTTCATCAGTTAAAATCAATTATGTCATCTAAACCTTTTTTACACTATCCTAACTTTGAGAAAAGGTTTTATGTCTTCTGTGATGCATCAGACATAAGTTTGGGTGGTGGTCTTTTTCAAAGAGATGCACGTGGAAATTTTATCCCAATAATGTTTACTGGTAGAGCATTAACAAAAGGCGAACGTGTCAGAAACATTTTTGAAAGAGAGACATTAGCAGTTGTTTACACAGTAAAACAATTTTCCATATACCTGCAACAAAACGAATTCACTCTGTATTCTGACAACAATAGCCTTGTGCAAATCTTCAAAAACCCTAATTCTAAACTCAATCCGAAGATTGAAAGATGGGCAATGTTACTGTCATCATACAAATTCAAGGTCAAACATATCAAAAGTTCTCAGAATCTTTTGGCAGATTTTCTGAGTCGTCGTTCATATAATTTTAGTCATACAAAAAATTGATGACACTCTCGAGAGTTTTCCGGAATTATTTGGTTATGAAAATAACAAGGAGTGTACTTCTAGCCAGATAAATACAAAGACACAAGACACTGACAGTCTAACCATAGCCGGGATGCAAATCTCTAACAGTAAACAAATAGAAATGGAATCAAATACATATATCAATAGTTTGTGTCCAGTAACTCGCAGTCAAACTTGTGAAATGCAAAGACTGTTGAAAAATGAACGAGTATTGGATTCTCCAACGCTTGAAACGTCACATAAACTAAATACTGAAAAATCACCGCAGCATGATTCTAATGCCAAAGTTGTGGAAAATCCTATTTGCACAAATTTGCACAAGGTCAGCACAAATCCGTCTCAAACTGTACAGGTTCCATCAATGCCTGATAAATTGGCTCAGACTAGAAACAACTCAGTTACAAATAAAACTTCTCAAAATTACAACATAAATCTTCGAAAACACGACATTCCAAGTTCAAGGTTGGTTGCGTTACAAAATCAAAGTTTATCAAAACTTTCACTCGTCGACATTGCTGAAGCTCAAAGAAAATACGATAGATTTAATGATTTGATTCAATTTTTAGAAACATGATAAAGATCCGCCAACCAAAATACGTAAAGATTATTGTGCATTGCGTGAATTTTCACATTGCTTAATTTCGGAATATGATGTCCTTTGCGGTCTCCATTGAAACTGATGATAAGTTGGATTACAAAATCTTAATACCACCATCATTTATCAATATTTTTGCCGAATCTATCATGATGACGTCACGGCACATTCTGGTATTGAAAGAACATTACATAAAATACGTGAGCAATATATTTGGAAGGGCATGCACTCGGACGTCAAAAGATATGTATCATCATGTCATACATGTTTGTCAGCTAAAGCAACACAACGTCAAAGCTCAGGCTCCGAGAAAAATTGTTCAAAACGTATATGCAGTATATTTCGCTATTGGCCCGGTACAAATGATCAATAAAATGAGATACATTCTGACGTGTATTGATTATTTTTCCATTCCGTTGGATTATTGGCCCTGTACAAATGATCAATAAAATTACATTCTGACGTGTATTGATTATCATTCAAACAATTCCCAAAACAACTGAAGAAGAGTTGTGGCAGCGTTGTATGACAGAGTATTCACAATTTATGGTTTCCCTCGGAAATTACTTTTCGACAATGCTACTTGTTTCACTTCACAATCTTGGAAACAATTCATGAGTAAACTGAATATCAAACATAACTTGCCGAGCCCGTATTTTCCACAGGCGAATGGTCGTGTTGAAAAGGCCAACCAAGCAATAGTTAATACTATACGATGTCTAACGACAGACAATCCAGACTCATGGCTGAAACATCTACAAACTGCTTGTTCAGCATTAAACAATACAATTAATTCCCTTGCGAAATTTTGCCCAAATGTTTTGGTATTTGGTAAAGTGAACAAGACAATATATGATCTGAAATTGAAAGATGCTGTGCCAATGTCAGAGCAATTACAAAATATGTTAGAAGCTCAACAATACGCCTCGGAAAAAGCATACACAAATAGGCTAATTTTCAGTGAACGCGAGAAAGAATTACACGATGAACGAATAAAAATTTCTGATCTGAAAGTTGGTCATTTGGTGTATTGGAAGAGACCCAACATCGATTCCATAAACAAAAACAAATTCGGCCCAAAAGCACAAGGGCCATATATCATTGTTGATCTAGTTAATGATAGTGCAAAATTAAAACATGCCTTCACAGGCGAGACACTCAAAAATCGTATTTCCATAACCCAGTTACAATTTTCAAAATTTCATAAAGATAATGTTAATGTTTAATATCTTCTTGTATGTCAAACGTGCGCTGATAAGTCACGGGTATATCTGTTATTAAGAGCAAGTCCAATTAACATAGGATTATTCTTTGAGATTGTATAACCTCTGCTGTTAGTAATAAAGAATATACCACGAACCCAGGGTAATGTAGTACTATAAGAATATTGAACAACAATTTTGATTGTGTTGTTTATCTTCTCCATTTTACTAATCATTAACTCAGCATTATACTTCTTTGCACACTTTGTAACTTTTAATTTGTGAAAATTTGTACTAGTAAAAGCATCGATGTGAATGTATCATGAATAGTTTTGTCAATACTTAATCGTAGGGAATTGTTATGGAAATGCGATTCACAGTAGAAAGAATTAACAAGTTAGCGTAAAGATCTCATTTTTATTGTTGTTTGTAAATTGATTGTAAATTACATGTCCATTTTATCTTACTATGTATATGTTCAATTATGAAAGAACCAATCATTTTATTTTAATGTATTCATGTAAATTGTGAACTGTAATGATTTTATTTTTAAAGAAGTTAAATATTTTAAATTAATCAAGTCCTGTACAATCTTTCAGATTCATTGCAACTGATTTTTTTAAGTGTCAAGAATACTAATTGTGTGACATATTGTATATATTACAAATTTACAATGTTGATAAATCTATAATCATGATCTTTCAGTTGGTTTCAAATTAGGATTAATTAAGATTACAAATGTTTGAATGTGTTGTTACTATGCCCAATAATGGCAGATTGTTTCAAATCAGGCTTCTTTTAATTGATAAAAAAAAATTAAAAAAAAAAAAAGTTATATTCTTTAGGAAGGAGATTGTGTAGTGTGCTCATAATCGGTTTGAATACCCACCATAGGAATAGTGTTTATTGTGTGTTGTGCTCATAACAAACAATAAGGATACTGTGTTGGTGTGTCCCACCATAAGGATTCTTCGTAAATATATAGTGCATATTGGTGTGGGATTTGTGACAGTGGAGTGTTTACCAACTACCGGTTTTATGTAATATGGATTGGTACTACTTCATGTTCATTTTTGTCTTTTAAAATACGGATCTAATGTTGATTGACACTGCGAGATTGGATAAATGTGAAGTCTGGGGACATACGATGTGACTTTTCAAATTATCATTTAAATATGACAATAGACAGGAATAAAATGATATTCGACTATTTCTGTATTATTTATTTACTAATTTACTATTGTAGATGCTTCACTTGTATTATCGTTGAGTTTAGTTGTTTGGCTAAGTTACTTTGATTTGGTATGTAATTGTAATCTTAATCATGGATATATTTTTTTATATAAATTTTGCATCATATATAGATATTGCATGTAATTTACATTTTGAGCTAAGAAATGTTTGTGTCATTTTCATGTTGTTAATTGGTATTATCATGCATGTAAAAAAAATTATTGTATAAGATACATAATTTTTTTTGCGGGGGAGCTCGAGGAGGATGTCCTGAGCCAGAATATCAATAGATAAGTTTAAGAATGTAGTAACTGGGCCAGTGGCCTCATATGTACATCTTAGCCTCAATAGAGGACAGGTTCTTAGAAGGTGGATCAATATAAGAATCAGGGGTATATAAAGCAGAGACAGCAAGTCTGCTGGGTAGAATGTATTAAAATAAAGTTTAGAAAAGATATCTAATTTGTTTGTCTTTACTCCCCATTACATTACTCACATAGGTCTCGTCAATCAGCTGATCAAAGGTATTCTTCAGCTCTGCATCGTCACCATCGCTGGCATCCAGGGGGTATAAGATGTCGGTTATCGGGCGAAGCTGAAGTGGGGAAAAGAAAAGAGATGAGTAAAGAGTCCGCCGTAGGTGATGCTTACTTTCTTTTCATTATTTTTTCTTTTGGACACACTCACCAACTCCACGAGATCCACGGCATCAATGTTGTGAAGTGGTCGGGGAGGGGCGCCAATGTCCCAGGCGTGCTGGAGAATGTCGTAGTCCTGGCAAGAGGGGTGCGACATCTCACCAGCATCACCATCTCGGCTGAGGGGTGACCAGAACCGATAGCATCATCTCTGGCTGAGAGTTGACCGCCTCCTCCTCCGGGGAGACTCAGCAGACTCGAAAACCACTACATCTACTTTTTCTTTTGGTGCACTCGCCAACTCCACGAGATCCACGACATCAACGCTGTGGGAGTGGGTCGGGGGAGGGGGAGCCAAGTGCGGTGTCCCAGTCGCGCTGGAGAATGTCGTAGTCCTGGCTGGGGGACTGTGACGTCTCACCAGCATCACCATCTCGCTGAGGGTGGACAGAACTGATAGCATCATCTTGCTGAAGGTTAACCGCCTCCTCCTCCGGGGCAGACTCGGCAGACTCGGAAAACCACGACATCCATTTTTTCTTTTGGTGCACTCACCAACGCCACGAGATCTACAGCATCAATGTTGTGAGCGTGTCAGGGGGGGCTCACGTTGTCCCAGGCGCCGCTGGAGAATGTCGTAGTCCTGGCAAGAGGGGCTGCAACGTCTCACCAAGCGCCATTGTCTTGCTGAGGGTAGACGAAGCCGGTACCATCATCTCGCTGAGGGTTGATCGTCTCCTCCGGGGGTAGGCGTGGTAGATGCAGAAACCTCAACGTCCATGACCAGCTAAGCATCGAAGGTGAGCCCCAACACGTCACCATCCTCCTCTCATCTGGACGGGCTCGTTGTTCGGCCAGCCGCCGGTTCACCAATCATCTGGGCAGCCAGCTCGCTGGCGGTCTTTGCGTTAAAAAGTGATGAGTGCTCGGAGGGGGTTGTGCGATGGCTGAGAATTCCTCTACGGTATATACGACTGGTGTAGACTTACCAAGAGGTGGGCGGTTCTCGTTAGCATGCTGTGACGTAGAGCTTTCCACTTTCGACCATCGTGGAATGGATCATGAACGCCGTGAGAGTCTCAGACCACACAACGTGCTCTCTCATAGACCCCTATCAAAACAACAAAAACAAGTGAGGTTGCACGTTTTATTATTTCCTGGAGCATTGGTATTAAAGACCAATATCCAGCACTATGTTGC